>QKYT01001406.1:0-12729 GCA_003550305.1 Glomus cerebriforme | reverse complement strand
ATGTTTAATCTATTGGATTAATGAATTGTTACGAACTCTATAAAAGTATACAATTTGGCTATCAATCAGATATTTCGAATGTTGATGATGGTCGAAATTCAGCCGAAATTTGAAACGAATCGGCCGAAATTTAGCCGAATCGTCACATGCCGAAACTTCTTATTTCGACTAGTGTAATTTGTTGTAAGAGATTATAAACTGCTTCTTTACTAGATGTACAAGGAATTTGTTTTATTAAATTTTTTGTACTTTTTTCAAATACTTTATTATGTAAGTTTCTAAAAAGAATTTAAAAAAAAATTAAATTAAAAATTTAAAAAATAATAAATAAACAAATTATATAAGTACCATTTAAAATGTACAATATAAGATTTAAAAATAAAAGTTAAGTGAGTTTCCCAACTTTTTTCATAGTCTAAATTATGCAAAGCTAAACCTAATTCTTTGGCTTATGCAAAATATATCCAATATCTTCTTTATAAATATGTTTAAATTTAATATGTTGTCCATTTATTTCATAAATTATTTGAAATAAGAATGAAAATAATCTATGATAACCTTTAGCTATAAAGACATTTATAAATATTCTATAAAATGACAATACTTTAAAAATAAAGTTAGTATTATGTATTTTCTAATATTTTAAAAAATTTACTTAAATAATATATATATTTATTTATTTCAAATTCATTTATTTTCCTTTTTATCTGTTTAAAGTTAATATCAATTTGGAATTATTCAAGAGTAATTAATTTTTTTGCTTGTTCAGGAAGCATACATATAATAATTATTTATTCATTATTTGTAAAAAGATCTAAAAATAAATAAATTAAATTATTATTAATATATATATATAATTTAATTAATACAAGCTAATAGAAATTTAAAAACTTACCAATTTTACGAATATAATTAATTAAATCAGAATTTTGATTTAATACATAATGATAAATATCCATTATGTCTTGTCTAAATGGATGTAAGGTTTTGTATGTCTTTTTTACTAAGTAATGCAACTTGTCAATATTATTTAAGAAAACATATATTTCTGCTAAAATTTCTTGAGAATTGCTAAACATCATCTGGATGATTATCATCTAGATGTTTGTCACCTGGGTAATTGTCACCTAGATGATTATCACCTGGATTTTTTTTTCAAATATGTCACATGATATATAGGCTAATTTTTAAACTTAAATTTTATTACAAAAGATTTATAAAAAAAATTTTTTTTTTGCAAACATATTTATTTAAAATAATTCTTATCTAATGAAATTTTTTAAAATTTAAAAGTTACACATTTACAATTTTATTTATTTTTAATAAAGTGATACAAATAAAAGAAATAATAATAATAAATAAAAAAGATAAGTAAATTATAATGATCAAGAAGAAAGATGCTAATAAAGAAATAAAATAACAATAGAGTAATGGAAAGTAATAGTAGATGAAAGGAAGTAAAAAGGAGTAATGGGAAGTGATGGGAGATGAAAAGAAGTGATGAGAGATGAAAAGGAGCAATTGGAGATAAAAAAAATTGATGAGAAGATGAAAAGGAGTAATAGAAGACAAAAAGGAGTAATAGGAGATGAAAAGAAGTGATAAGAGATAAAAAGGAGTAATAAGAGACGAAGAGAAGTGATAGGAGATAAAAAGAAATGATGGGAGACAAAGAGGAATAATGAGAGACGAAGAGAAATAATGAGACGAAGAGAAGTGATGAGAGACAAAAAGGAATGATAGGAGATGAAGAGAAGTGATAAAAAATGAAAAAAAGTAATGGAAAGTAAATAAAAGAGATATAATAGAAAATGAAAAGATGTAATAGAAAATGATGGAAGATAAAAAGGATAGAATAATGAGAAATAATAGAGGTGAAAAATGATGAGAGATAAAAAATAAAAAAATGATCATGATAGGAGGTTGGATAGCAAAGATAATGATAGAAAACCAAATAAAAATAAAACTATAAAGTAAAAAAAAATGAAGTTAGTAAGAAATGAAATATAAGATAGAAACAAAAAAAAAAAATAAATAAAAAATAAAAAATATATCTTTATTAATTGTATAATTAAAAGAACTAAAAGATCTAAAAAAAAATGAAATAAAAATAGTGAAAAATGAATGAAACAGAAACAATAAAAATATAAAAAAAAAATAAAAAAAAAGAGTAAGAAACAAAATGTAAAGTGAAAAATAATTAAATCTTAATTGCATAACCAGAAGGAACTAAAGGATCTAAAAATAATGAAATAAAGTTAGTAAGAAATAAAGTGTAAGAATATAAGTTAAAGATAAAAATAAAAGTAAAAAAAAAGAGGAAATAAATCTATACTGAAAATAAGATTTGATGATATATAAATAAACATGATGTAATCATATGGCTAATCAAAAATATTAAATCTGTCACGTGATCAAAAACCTAAATGACAATCACCTAAGCGATGTTTAGCAATTTCCAAATTTCTTTATTAAAATATACTTTAATCAAATTTCCTATTAATTTAAAATTAATTAATACTTATTATTATTAATTATTCATCAATATTTAATATCTTACCTGATAATATGAATCTTAAAGTTGTGATATCATAGTTTGTTCAATTAGAATTTGCAAATTGTTTTTAATTTCAAAAGGTGTTCACTCTGGTGGAAAAGAAAGATGATTATGAACTCCAATACAAATAAGTATAACAAAAGAGCATTCAGTAATATTATAAGAGATAATTTTAATAAATTGTACAGGGCATGATTTTTCGATTATTTCATCATGGATAACAGTTTCATTATTTATATATGATATATTTTAATTTTTTCAATAGAATTAGTATTAAAAATTTTTTTAAGTTAAAAAATAAATGCAATTAAATTTGTGATTAAAATTATTGTTATTATCATATCAATCATCTATTAATACTAAATTCTAAATAATTACTGCAAAATTAAAAATTTAATACATTACCACATTTTTTTTACCTACAGCTCCTTGGAATTATCATACTACATTGTGCCTCTTCTTGTATCTAAAATAATTATAATCAGTATTTTAGCTTTTAAAAATAAGAAAATGTAAAAGATTAAGAATACTTACAAGTGCAGTACCAGAAAATAATTGTTGAAGTAATGAAATATCAATTTCTTCTAATTTAACATTAATAAATTGATGATATTTTTCATTTGGTTTGTACTTGTTACAACTAATAAAGTATTTTGTTATTTCAGTTTAGTAATTAGTAATTTTTCTAAGATGAGGTCTTTTATTACAAAGTACATTATCTTTTTTGAAGGAACAAGAAGATTCTTTTGTAACCAAAAATAGTCTAATTAAAATTTTAAATAATTAGATGATTTAGATTAAATCATTAAAATAATATAATTAAAAATTAAAGAAATAAAACAGACGTGTATATCTTTACTTCTTTAGAATTTTATTTTGCTGTTGTGTATAATGTTGAAATGTTTCAAAGTCAAATCAACATTATAATACTCTTGATTAATAAATTCAGGATTAGAGAATTGGCAATATTTAATGCCTTAGCATTCTCTTTTATCCTTTTTAACAGAAACTTCTCCAAAGAATGAATATTCCTTGATATTTGCAGAGCCACCAGAAGTTGAATATTGGATCTTTATTAAAAATAAAAAGAATAGGATTTTAATTAACAAACATTTGCTATTATCAAATCAAATTTAATATATATAGTATTTACTAACATCTGAAAATACATCCATATAGTTTTTTCAACCAGTTACATTATATATTATTACAATTCCATCTGGAGAGGTTTTTGGATATTTCACAGGAACTGTTATATGTATCACTTTTTGAACTTGTAATTTAGAAATAAAAAAAGCAAATGTTTTTTTATTTTTCTTACTCTTACTTTTATTATTGTTATTTTTACTCTATTTAAATTCTATTTGTTAGATTTAACAAAAAAAATATTTAAATTGCATATAATTTACCTTATTATTATTTTTAACAAAATCTTCTGCAAGCTGCAGCATATTCATCTATATCTGAAAAATTATTAATAGAAGACATTATTAATTATAAAGATAGTAAAAGAATAAAAGAAGAAAGTATATAATATGTGAAATCAAAAAAAAAATCATATTTACAAACTTAAAATTATAGAATTAGAGAGATGTAAAATATTATTCATGATTATTCACTATATTATTTATAAAAATGGAAAGTTCTAAATTGAAGGTTATAAATGGACATATATTATATTACATAACCATTAAAATTAGTATATAGTACATATCATTATACACTACATACATAGGTATCTATATATAATATCTTTTCTATATAATCAAAAAAAATCTATAAAAACTTTTTTATGTATACTGTATAAGTTTATTTTTTACTTATGTTTTTAAAAAATACCATTTTGGAGACGTGATTTTAAATAACTTAAATGTTAAATATTTTGTAAATTAAAATTAATATGAACTTGAAACCTATAGAATAAATATATTTTAGCATACTCTGCAAGATTACTTTTGATTTTGAATATTGTTTTTTGACTTTTCATATGAACGAACGATCTTTGCTAATCATATTCAAAAATGAATAAATTTTAGCAAATATGAAAAAAAGTCAAATAAATAAAAAACGGTATTCTAAACTTCATTAAGCATTCTAATTAAACTTGCAGAGCAGATCAAAATACACTTACTATATGTATTTTGAAAGGTTATATAGGTTGGAAAAATTATGAAAATTATTTAGAAAAAATGATTTTTTTTCAAGTCACGTGATTGAACATGGCTTTAAATTTACCCCAGTATCGCCACAAAAAATTTACACTTCCATATGATTTCGGCCGGAATTATGGCATTAAGAAATTAACCATATGACAAATAATGTATGACAAATAGGATTTTTCACACCGAAAAAAATTGTTCTTGGAATACATAGTAAAAATGGAAAACAGGTAGGGTGTGACACTGGTGACAAATTTTAAAGGTCACGTGAGATGGAAAAATTTTGGCAATACCCGTCACAGACATTCTTTGCCGATCATTTCCAAAAATGGATTTATCAAAAATAAAATTTTGTCACAATTCACATTTTGCCAAGTTGTCCGGGCTTGTGCATCCATTCAGTAATTTAACTTCTTACCTAATATAGAAATCAGCTGGTTTACCGTTTATGAGAAATTCACAGTCACGCGACAGTGAAAATAATTATCATTTTCCCCGCTAACAAAAAAGCTCGGACACGTGATCATAAAATACCGGTGACACCGGATGGTGATTCATTTATCTGAGGGACTTAGAATTATTTGTCACCCCTATTTATCACAGGACCGCCACATGCTTTATATTTAATTAATATATCACGTGACTGTGAATTTTTATGGTGACGCTGGGTAGTTTTAAAATCTATAAAAAAAATCAATCTCCCTTTTTTTTCTATATTTTGTTTTTCTTTAAAATAAGATGTTAAAAGGAGCAACCAAAGCAGTTTTAAAGACTTCAAATTTTCGAATTTCTTCGGTATTAGTATCTAATACATTAAAAAATTCAACTAATAAGCTTATTTCATTAAAAAACAATAACAATAACAACATATTAACACTTTTAAGAAATCAATACCCATATCAAGCGTTTTTTAACGCGGAAAAAGATGCTATAAGACAAAAATCGATAATAAGATTATCATCCTTAATGAATTCCCATGATTCATTTCGTAATTCATTTTCCACATTACAATCACCAAAAAACCTTTTCAACACTGATTCCTTACATTCTAAAAAGAATTCACACTTAAGGAATAGTTCAACATCAATTTCTTCTTCAACAAAAGACCCTCCTTCAAAGGAAGAAACTGGTGTGAGTGAGGGAAGAAGTATGACAGAAAAGTTCAAAATATTAACAAAGAAATATGGAGTATCAGCTATAGTAGTTTATTTAATAATTTCAGCACTGGATTTAGGTTTGACATTTATTTTAATTCAAATTGGTGGAGCTGATCGTGTTAAAAAAGTTGAAGATTGGTTTACCGAAACTTTTGGTAATTTGATTGTCTTACAAAAAAAAGGTTCCACTAATATACCTAAGTCTGAAAATACTGAAAGCGATGCTGATAAATATATTGTTGTTAATGGTAATGGTAATAGATCAAGTAAAACGCCATCATGGGCTAGTACATTAGTTATTGCTTATGGTATACATAAGCTGTTAGTTCCTTTTAGATTAGGTTTAACTGCTGCTATTACTCCCGCTATAGTTAGAAAACTAAAAAGAATGGGATGGAATATTGGCGGTAAACATTTGTAAAATCTTCAGAGAATAATTAGAATTAAAAAGTTAAAATAAATTTCAATTCGAGAAATCTTTTAATAAAATTTTAATGAACATTTTTGCAATAGCCTGATTTTTTTAAGATAATCATCATTCCAATATAATTTTTTATTATCAATTTTATCCATTCATATCCATAAATCCTACCGAGAAATCATTCATATACTTCTTACTTGCAGGTAAACAACTTGTACTTTTTCTTAATAATAATAACAATTCTAAACAAATATCATCTTGATATATAAAATGTTCTACTGCCTTATCTTTTTTCCACTGTTCCAGTAACCTATGTATTTATTTTAAGTAAAGTATTATAGCGAAAGACTTACATACAAATATTGAAGAATTGTTATTATAAAAGAGTTATAGAATACCTTGCAGACTTATCATCAGCAATATCTTGGTTTATAGTTGTACAATCAATATATAATATCTTCATAACTATTTAGAAACAATTTTTAAACTTAATTAATAAATATATTTTCATTTTCAAAAGGAATTATAATAATTTACCATCACATATCTTCAAATCACTTTTAATAACGCTACAATCTTCTTCAATATTCTTCGAAAACATTTTAAAGGGATTACACTCTTCCAATGCATTCGTCATAATTTTCGAATCCCACCCAAACAACCAAATCTATATTTTTGGGATTGCACTAAAACTTTTGAATAGTTCATCAATGTAAAACAAAAAAAAATTTTTTTTTTTTTGAAAAGGATAACTTACCAAGAGATAAGGCTGTTTAAAAAATTTTCCTTTAATAACAAATCTATAAGTTGCATGTACTTTTGTTGCTTCAAGAAAGTCTGCTGCTAAAAATGCTGTAAATTTACATTTTTGTATAATTGACCTGTAACGAGAGAAAATATCTTAGTTGAACATTACAAAACCCACTTTCTTAATAAGACACACACTCACTCTTTTTTATCAGTACCACCATCACCCTCTAGTTCAACTAAAGTCATATACTTATTAAATTTAGCAGCCAACAAAATCAATTCTTCTTTCTCTTCATCTTTAGATTTACAATATAAACCATCTCCAATAGAAGCTAGACACCTTGAACAATTTATTGATATCCATTTCTTTGACATTCCTTTTGACCACTACGATTTTTTTTTACATAAATCAAAAATTATTTATATTAGTTAATACATTATATCGAATGTATACTCACGTAATAACATGCAAACCAATTTAGTCAAGATGCATGCTGATGAATTATGAGTAAAATTTTATTTTTGGACTCGTAGTATCGACCAAATTATCATCATCTTACGATATTGGCCTTCTTTAAGTCCATGCGTAGTTACAGAAACTCTGATTTTTCTTCTATGAAAGTTAACTAAGTTAACTGCAAACTTACATCAATTTCTTGTAATTCATCATCATCGACTTTCAAAACGTTCTCTCCAACATCATTAGGATGCACTAAAAAATAGGTATTACCAACTAATCCAACGTTTTCTCGGGCAATAATATCCCCAATTTTAGCGTGTTTGTAATTTTCTTGGTGGCACATCCAACAATCTATCAACTCAACCCAATGTTCTGATGGCATATCTAATATTTTCTTTAGCGCATTCTTTTTAATTAACAATCTTCTGCAACAGCCACATAGTATATTCCTAAACGACGATATTTTTGTTGAATTAAAAGGGGCTTGATATGTTTCGCTCATACTAATATCTCTTTTTGCGGGTTTTTTACGTACAAAGGTACGTAATTTTAGTTTGATATCTATACATTCCTCAGAATTTGTTATTATTGGTTGTTCTGATGTTTCTATTGTTTGTATTAATGGTACTTCGATTTTCGACGTAGAAAAAATTTTCGAAGTTTTTGGAGAAATCACTTTATTTGAAGGTGGCTTTGACTCAAATACTAATTTTAATGGATATAATCCAAATTCATACGTAGACTCCTCTTTATTTCTTGCTAAACCAATATTAACAGTCATAGACTTAACATTTGGTAATATTTCGGCAAAGATTGGTAATTCGTTTTTATTTTCCATGATTTTAATAATAAACTATGATAATCAAAATTTGTCAAATTAAATTTCTCGTCTTCACGTGATAATTAACCAATCATATGCATCATATTATATTATATATTATTGGCTAAAAAATCACAGTTATGTAGCACATCCACAAATTTTGTGTAACTTAAATATTATCTTAAAAATAAAGGCTAGAAAAAATTATAAAAATAAATTATTACTAAAAAAAAATATGAAAAATAAAAAAAAATCAGAAAAAAAATAGCTATATTGAAATAAAATGATTTATATATTTTTTATTAAATTTTAATAAACAAATACAAAAATTTTTAAAAAAACTTTTAAAAATAAAAATATTTTTATTTATTCATATAAAATATTAAAATATTCACATTACTTAATATATTTATATCTATTAAATAATTTTACTTATTTAATAAAGGTTAGTTTAAGTTAGAAATTATGCTATAAAATAAAAAATGTTTAAAATTTATATTTTTTCACATTGCAATGCAATTTTAATTGAATTTAATTAACCAAATATGGGGACGTCCGCAGCAAAAGCTAAGGCTCAAACTGATCATGTGATTTTGAGATTTTTCTATAATCATATGCCTATAAGTCTAACCATTTAGAAAATAAGTGTTTCCAACTATAATATATTAGTAAAAAGGACATAAGTTTTAATGTTTCATATTGTTCTTTATTTTAAAAAATTTTTATTTTTCATTAATTGTTCTTATTAAATAATATTAAATAAAATGGAATACGGCATTTATTTTAATNATAATAATGCAAATAATGATATTTTAGCCGCTTTAGAAGAAGTTGGTAATACATTTTTCATTAAAAATTTAAGTTCTAATAGTAAAGAAATACATCTGATAGTAAAGATGGGTTTGCAAATAGGCAATTGCAAGAAAATATTTGGTTAGAATATTTTTAACAAAAAAAAAATAAAAAATGAAGTTTTGTAATGAAATATTTATTATTAAGTTTAGAAGTAAATCTATAAAAAAAAAAGAAAACTTTTAATTAGAACGTTATTTAAAGAAAAAAAATAAAAAAAATGAAGTTTCATAATAAAATATTTGTTACGAACCTTACATTTTAGTTCTTTAAATTTAGAAGCAAATCTACAAAAAAAAGAAAAATATTTAGTTAAAACATTCCTATACAAAAAA
Organism: Glomus cerebriforme; assembly: GCA_003550305.1. Taxonomy (NCBI): domain Eukaryota; kingdom Fungi; phylum Glomeromycota; class Glomeromycetes; order Glomerales; family Glomeraceae; genus Glomus; species Glomus cerebriforme. The sequence continues at coordinate 3,218 of QKYT01001406.1, read as the reverse complement.
AAAATAAAAAATAAAGTTTATAATAAAATAAACATTACAAAACTTACGTTTTCATTTCTATTTTCAAAATTAAATTTACAAAAAAAAAAGAAATAATCAATTAAAACATTTCTAATAAAGAAAGAAAAATAAAAAAATGAAGTTTATAATGAATAATATGATTTGAATGAATGAAAAATTGAGTTTTTCTAATTTTGGATAGAAATAATTCATTACAAAACTTACATTTCTTTTTCAAATTTTCAGAGCTGAATTTACAAAAAAAAAAAAAATATTCAGTTAAACATTTCTTAAACAAAAAATAAAAAAAAAATAAAAGTTCATAATGAAATATTTGTTATAAAACTTATGTTTACATTTCTGAATTTTCAGAATCAAATCTACAAAAAAAAGAAAAAACTTTCAGTTAGAATATTTCGTAAAAAATAAAACAAAAAAAAAATGAAGTTTCATAATAAAATATTCAGTTGATTAGAATATTTCTAATAAAGAAAAAAATGAAAAAATGAAAATTTGTAATTATGTTTTTTTTCTGATTTTGAGTTTTCAGATCTGAATTTATAATAAAGAAGAAGCATTCAGTTTTTTAAATAAAAAAACCAAAAAAATAAAGTTTTATAATAAAATAAATACTACTAAAATTATATTTTAGTTTTTTAAATTTAGGGATAAGCTTACAAAAAAAAAAAAAAAAACATTTTATCAGAAAATTTTTTAATGCGAAAATTTGTGTAAATTTATACAGTATAATATTTCATAAGTTTTCAAACTTGCCACAAGTTTTTATAAACGTAATATTATGTAACTTTTCATAATATTTCAAAATTATACATTTTGTAATATTAAGTAATTTTATGATATATAATATTTCAAAATTTAATGTAAATGTAATATTTCGTAAATATTCATAATATTTTAAAAATATATGTTTATGTTAAATTAAGTAATTTTATGCATCATAAAATTACTTAATATTATAAAACGTAATTCTTTGAAGTTTTTCAGCACTATCATAAAGATAATACTCCATATTTTTGGTAATTAATATTGTATTTTTACAATCATAGGTAATACTTTATAATTTTACATTCTTAAATAGTGTAATGTTTGGTAAATTATATATAAATTTAGATCTTTTATAAAAAAAAATACAAATATTTTGTAATATCTAGATATACAGTATATATATATAAATAATAAAAAATAAAAATATATTTAAAATGTAAAAAAAGTAAGAAAAAGTATTATTAGTTTTGGTATTGTTAGTATATAATTAGTAATATAAGTATTATTAGTGTTAGTATACAAAATAAAAGTAAAAAAAATATAGTTAGTAGTAAAAAAGAAATATGATAGTAGTATTAGTATTGTTAGTATTAGATTATAAGTAAAAAAAAGAGGTAAAAAAAAATGTAATTAGTAATAAAAAAGAAACATAGTTAGTAATATTAAAATATAAGTAAAAAAAAGAAAAAATATGATTAGTAGTATTAGTATTAGTAGTATTAACAAATATATGAAATTCTTTATAGTTAAATAAAAACTAAAGAAAAACTAAAAGAAAGATGAAACATTTAAAAGTAAATAAATAAAATATGCTTTAGTTATAACAAAATGTATGCATAATATGTATGATTAAATCACATGTAATGATTAGCCTAATTTAATTGATTAGAGGATTATTAGGTAATTATTAGAAAGTTTAATAATTTATACATTTTTATTTATACAAAAAATAAATCAATTATACATGTTTTATTGGTTAATAATTCAGATTTGCAATTTATAATAAAATTTATGAAATTTATTTTTATATCCAATGTTGTAATAGATCTAATTAGTATTCTGAAAAAATTCTAATTTGATTTGAATCTGCAGATTTAATCTAAAACGGATTTGGATCAGTTTGCAAATTTAAGATTTGTGGATTTGATCTAAATCAAATAAATCTGATCCAAAACTGATCTGATCAAATCAGATTATAGTATAAAAAAATCTGGATCTGATCTAATCTGATTCAGATTTTCATATATTAAATATGATAAAATAAAAAAAAAAAGTTTTTTTTTTATTTTTTAATTTTTATTCTTTTTTTAAAAACAAATCTGGACAAACAAAGAAACCTGAACAAACAGTTTCTGAATGAACTAAAGGTGAGTTTATTTTTTTATTTACTTATTAGAAAATGTAATTAATATTCCTCTTTTCTCTTTTTTTTTAGAAAACTGAATGAATGGACAAAGCTGAATGACTGGGATTTTAGATAAACGTAAAATTCATTCTTTTTTTACTTTATGAAAAGTAATTAATATTTTCTTTTCTCTTTTTTTTAGGAAATTGGATGAACAGATAAAGTTGAATGAACAGAACTTGAATGAATAAATTAAGAGATTAATTCATTTGTTTCTTTCATTTTTTTTACTTTCAGGAAACATAATTAACATTTTCTTTCTCTTTTTTTTATGAATGGACGAAGCCAAATGACTGAAATCTTGGATAAACGTAAAGTTCATTCTTTTTTTTACTTTATTAATTATTAAGAAAAGTAATTAAGATTCTCTTTTCTTTTTTTTTTAGGAAACTGGATGAATGGATGAAGCCAAATGAATAGAACTTAAATGAATGAACTAAGAGATAAATTCATTCATTTCTTACTTTCAGAGAATGTAATTAATGTTTTTCTTCTCTTTTTTTAGAAAACTGGACAAACAGATGAAGCTAAATAAATGGAATTTGAATGAACGAACTAAAAGGTTAGTTTGTTCATTTCTTTTCATTTTTTTATTTTCAGGAAATGTAATTAACATCTTTCTTCTTTTCTTTTTAGGAAACTGAATGAATAATTAGATTCAGATTAGTTTAGTTTCAGATTTGAATCAGTTTCAGTTCAGTTCAGTTTCAGATTAATTAGATCCAGATCAGTTCAGTTCAATTCAAATCTGGATCAGTTTCAGATCAGTTCAGATCAGATCTAGTCTGTATTTGTTTCAGAGACAGATATAGTATTATGTTTTTATATAATATTTGGCTCAGATAAAAAATAGTGTTATGTTTTGGAGATGAGATAAAAATTTATTTTTGTTTGAAGTAAGGAAAGTACTGGGTGTTAATATAAGTTTTTATGTCATACAGACATTACATATATCATTTCACGTGACCCATTTCTCAATTCTCATGTAGGCACTAGTCGAAATAAGAAGTTTCGGCATGTGACGATT
>QKYT01001404.1:0-12816 GCA_003550305.1 Glomus cerebriforme | reverse complement strand
AATGCGTAATTTGCTAACTATTTCATTAATTTTGATGATACTTTATAATAATATATTATAAATTATATCAAATAATTTTATTTTAAAAAAATATCATAATAATACAAATTATTTTAATATTATAATAATACCTAAAATTTCTATTAAAANGCTAATTTTTCNNATANAACCTGAAATATANTNATCAATTTTTATTAAAATTTCATATAATTTTTAACGAAGATATATTTTAACTTGATGATTAACTTTACTTATACTATAAAAAGTAAGTTAATTATCAAAAAAAATGTTTACATGAGAATATATTTATAAAATAATTATCTTAATTTATAGGTGACCGATAACTTGTTGCCGGGCACTATACCTTTAAAATTCTATAATATTATGTTCTGAAAAATCTAAAAAAAAGAAAATAAAATATTAGTAAATGTTTTATTAAAAAAAATAAGAAGTTTGCTATTTACCATTACTGGTGGTCAGCACTAGTATCACGTAATCATATATATCATGTAATTTTGAAACTTCAAATTTTTTTTTACTTATTATTATTATTACCATTATTATTACTTATTATTATAAGATATATGTAAAGAATATTTGTAATAAAATTGATACATTTAATAAAAAAAATTGATACAAGCTAAACCATTATTTTATTTTGTGCACAACTATTATTTGCACATTGCCTAACTATGTAAAACAATGAGTCTAGAGTAAATAATTATTCTAAGCAGATGATTTAGCTTTGTATTTTGAATATCCTCAAATATTATAGCCTTTTTCAGAGCAATAGTTGCATGTTTTCTATACTATTGCATTATTAGATTTGCTTGATGTAACATGATTATTTTTTACTAATGATTTATATCTCTTTGGGATTATCCTTTTGGTTTATGATATTTGATATTTGACACTTCAGGACGAATAGGCTGATTATCTTAAATAAAAGACTCTTGTAACTCCTGTAATAGTTTGATACTTGAAAAAGAAATAAAACTTAGTATTTTCAATGCTTAAACTATATTTATTATATGATATTTAGTATTTACATATTAATTATAATATAGTATACATTTTAATAAATAATTTAATATTTTTATGATTTTTTTATTTTTAATTGCAAGCTCATCCCTTGCTTCTAATACCTTAGCTATCTTTTAACAAAAGAAGAATTTATTGAGTTAAAATTATTGAAAAAAGAAAATATTGTTAACAAATTTTTGCAGAAATATTATTATTAAAAAAGCAAAAAATTATTTCATATTTACTAGATAATAAAATACAAATTGTACTTATACCTTTAATTACCTTTTAGTACATTCCTAAAATTTATTTTTAAATTCTTCTAATAAAGAATAAAAACATTTCCTACAAAATAAAATAAAATGAAAAAAAGAAAAATTAGTACCGTTTTTGAATAAATACTAAAATTCCTTTTTTATATTTACTAGAGATAGTTTTCAAAGGTATATTTCTCTATAATAAAAAAAAAAATAGTTCTTATAAAATAAAAATGAAAAAAATATTAGTATTAATTTTTTAAATAAATGCTAAAAACTTCATAAAATAATTATAAAGAATAAAAAAATAGTTTCTATAAATAAAACAAAAAATAATGTTAGTACTTCTTTAAAACAAATAATGTGTTAAAAAAGATATATTACATACATACGTACTAGTGAAATTATGCTACAAAATATAATATTATATAGTTAAGTATTTTAAAAGAAAAATAAAGCAAGCATGTAATAAAAAATAAATAATCAATAATCTATAAATATTTAATGTAACTATTTTTAGATATGACGTATAAACAAATTTTGCTTATGTGATTAAGACCTAATAACAGTTATGATTGGATACTGACTTTAATAACTAACATTTTTTCTTAGTATGTGATTCTAATATCTCATTAGAATATTCTTTAAATTCTTTACTATAATTTTATAATGAATTGAGATTGAAAAACTGAAGGGTTTATCATTAATCAAGAGCTGATTTAAGTTAATTTACAAATTTATATTTAATAAATTTAAAAATGAATTTCTTATTTTAAAGTTTAAAGAGCAAATTAGTTAACCAAATAAATATCTTGATACTGCTTTTTAAAGAGCAATTAATAAATTGAATTCCAATTTTAAAAAAAATTCTTATAAATTTTGTTGATACTACTTAAATTTTAAGTTCAAAAGATGATAAATAAATTGAAATTCTGATTTTAAGAAAAATCCTTAAGGATTTTATTAATACTACTTATTTTTTAACGTTTAAAGAACGATTAATAAATTGAAATTCTGATTTTAAGAAAAATCCTTAAGGATTTTTTGATACTTGCTTATTTTTTAAGGTTCAAAGAATAATTAAAATATTAAATCCTGATTTTAATAAAAATCCTTGAGATTTTTGTTAATACTGCTTATTTTTTAACATTTAAAGAGAGAATTCTGATTTTAAGAAAAATTCTTAAGGATTTTTGTTGATACTGCTTATTTTTTAAAGTTTAAAAAGCAATTAAAAAAAATTAAATCCCAATTTTAAGAAAAATTCTCACAAATTTTTGTTAATACTATGAGTACATAACTGTATGATTATGTAAAATTATAAATACGCATTATTTACTTTTTTTTTAAAATATAAAAAATCCTTACAAATACTTCTTTTAATTTATTTCTTCTCTTTAGTTACTTTTTCTACCCTTAAAATCTTTAGAAAAACATAGCAAAAGAAAATGAAGTATAAATGTTTTATTATGTATTTTCATTACTTTTATATTCTTATTATTTTAATATTTTTAATATTTTAGTTTAATCTGATTTATAAACCAAAAAATAAATATAAATTATTTGAAGTAATCAGCTTAAAAAACCAAAAAGAATGTTGGCTCAATTATTTGGTAATTTTTATTACTTTTTTTTAACAAAAATAAATTTATTTTTATTTAGCATTTTTTTATAATAGAAAATAATGAGAGATTGTCTTTACAAAAGAAATGTAGATTTTAATTTTAGCTATAGAACTCAAAAATATGTAATTATATCACAGATTATTCATACTGTAAATATCAAATATCAAATTATTTAAATTATTTTTTTTTATTTTAAAAAATTACTAATAATTAACTTTTATTATAGTTTAAAAAAAAAGCACTAGACTTTTCTTTAATAGCAGAAAAGACGATTAAAGATATGATCATTAATATTATTCAAAGAAAATGTAAGTTATAATATTATAAATATTTAACTATTTATTATTATTTATTTTTATTTTTATTTTTAGATTATTATTTGAATAGAAAAAAAATACATAACAAATTCTGGCACTACAAATTCTGATACAAGATTCAGTATCTCGTAAACCTTCTCCATTACTGCATCAATTATCACATTAATCACCACATTCATCACCACATCCATTACCATGTCCAATACCTGAACCTTTTTCATCTTATTGAAAAAATCAAATAAATAAAAGAGGTAAAAAATCTAAAGGCAAAAATAATGTAATTATTTATTTATTAAATAATGTTTTTAAATAAATTAATTACTTTAATACTTAAAAATTTTTATAAATTTTACTTTTTACCTTTAATAGAAGAGAAATTAAACTTAATAAATATATTAGTCATTTTTTAGGTTTGTAATATAAGTAGCTGGTATTAATTATTCATATTTGCTTTAAAATATCTGTTACTAAACAATAATTATTTATATTTTAGAGGTAATTATTATGTAATTTATGCATGTTTTATTAACTTACAAATAAAATGTATATAATTAAATTTTTTCTATTAAAATTGTTATATATTATATATATACTATTCAGTATTTCAGTAGAATTTAAACATGTTTTTATTAAAGGATATATTAAGTAGAATTTATGTAGATATTAAATTGTAATTAAATTAATAATAGTTATCAATATACTTAAAATATTATTAAATTAATTTTAAGGAAATTTTTATTATCCATTTTGTATATTTTAAGATATCTATTAAATATAAATGTAAAAATTAAGTATAATTTNNTTATAATTTAANATAACTTACTATTAAAATTTAATTATAAATATATCAGTTTATACATTTTTTAGTATACTTTAAGTATATTATCATGATATAAGAATATTTTAACCATAAAACAAGTATGTTTTAAGAATGTATATTTTTTATAGGATTTATAAAATACTATATTTATCATATTGGTTAAATTTCAATTTTTATCATTTATATTTTTTATTATTTAAGTAGTATATTTATTGGTGTTTATTGAATTCAATATTTATCATTTAAATATTTACTGATATTTATCATTTCGATTAATAAAATCTGATGTTTTATCACTATTTATTCACATCGAATTCACTCAATGAGTGCGATTATTATCGATATATATCACATATTATAATTAATATGATAAATAATGATGAAGAAATATATATCACTATATATTTCCTGAAAAAATTTTCTGATGTAAATAATAAATAGATTTTGACCTTTTAATATTAAAGTATATATAGGTTGATATATTTTTAATATTTTATATGTAAAGATAGATCTGCAAATTGACAATTGAAGAATAATTGCAATTCGTAATATTGTGAATAATTGTAAAAATAAAGTCCAATTCCACAATTTTAATTCAAATTATATATTATAAACTTTATTAAAATATAACTCTACTAATATTGATGATAGAATGATGATTTTACTACCATTCGAATCCTCTCATTGAGACGAATCAAATGGTATAAATTTTATTGAAATCCATGTCCCATCACCAATAATTGTTAAATATTTGTCTAGTTTTATTTTCATCGATGATAGAAAGATGAATTTTATACCATTCGAATTCTCTCATTAAGACAAATCGAATAGTATAAATTTTATTGATATCCAATTACTGAATGATATTCTGTCTCTAATAATTTTTAAATGTTTATTTAGTTTTATTTTTGTTAATATTGATGATAGAAAAATAAATTTTATATTATTTGAATTCTCTTATAGAGATATATAATATTTATTATTAAAATTTAATTATTGGATTATAATTTATTTTCAAAAATTATTAAATATTTGTATAATTATATCTCCATTAATATTAATGTTAGAAAGATGATATTTATACCATTTGATTCATCTTAATAAGAGGATTTAAGTAGTATAAATTTTAATGAAATTTAATTACTAGATCTTGAGTCATTTATAATTTTGTATTTTATACGAATTATATGATCAGAATTGTGCAATTTAATTTAAAATTCTGCAATATTACAAATTTGAAAAAATAATTGTAATGTTATCTTTACTTATATACATATTGTCCAATATATGGTATCTAAATATTTTATTTATTTAGATACTAAAAATGCTCATTGCATTTTATTTTTCATAAAAAAAGTCATATAATTATTGCAAGAAATACATCTATGTTATTGAATTATTCCTATTTCAAAGTTTTTTGATTTTTTAACTGATAACTTATGTAAATATTCATTGTCAAATTAAAAATGGTAAATACAAACTCTTAATTTTGGTAAATTTTCATTTATTTCTTTAAATAGTTATTAAAGTAAAATAGAATTAGAATATAAAAGTAAATATAAAAGTAAATATGAAAATTAGTATAAAAATAAGTATAAAGTGGGGATGAAAGTAAAAATAAACAGGATAATAGGAATGAAGTTATAAAGATTAAAGAAACTATATTGTTAACATACATAGTAATTAATTTTGTTGATAATAAAATTTAATGATATAGATAAAATAAAAGAAAAATAAGACAATTGTGGTACATAGCAAGTAGATTAAATGCCAATAAGTCAAAATTATTAGTTTTATTTTATTTACACATATTTTATTGATTTACAAATATCTTGAAGAAAATTATATATATAGAGAAAAAAAAACAAACAAACCAGGTAAAAATTATTAACCAAAAATGGTTAACATAAATAGGTAAAATTCACCCCCTAATTAATTATTTTTAAAATTTATGTATAATGTAAATCACGGTGAAATTCATCTCCGGTGAATTGGATAAAAAAATTGGTATTGCCATTTGAAATATTTACTAATTTGTTTGGAATACTTATAAAAGAGAATAAAAGTAAAGAATATAAATGAACACTTTTTTTATATTTTGATATTTGTTAGCTTTATTTTGTAAATTGCAAAAATAGGGCAAAATAAAACTAGAAATGCAAATTATTAACAATTTTTCTTGCTAATATAAAGACAAAATTATTTTCTTCATATCTTAAATTTTAGAAAAGATTATTATGTAGTATATTTTTATTTAACCAAAAATGATTTTATAAAAAGTAATTGATATAGTTATCGATCTCTTAATTAAAATCAAATCCCTATACTGATCTGTAACATAACCAATATTTGTTAAAGAAATATTTTACTTATTATTAAAGCATTTAAAAAATGCTAGTAATTTCATTAATATTTTATAAAAATTTATATATAAATAAAAATTCTTTTAAGTACTTTTTTTATTTTAAAAGTTTTTTAAAGTAAAAGAAATTACTTATTATTCTAAAATCCAAAACTGAAATTTGATTCAAAAAAGAAAAAAAATAATAAATTTTAAAATAAAAAAAAATAAACAAATGATTTTATATATTATATTTATATTAAATTTATTTTTTTTAATAAATAAATTTTTATTTATTATATATATCGGTGTATTTTGCTAAATTATTCTTATTTCATATAATTAAATAATAAAAATAGTATCAAAATGTAATTTCATTAATAACTTGATTAATTCTATTTTCTTTTACTTTAATAGATGTGATTTTTATAATATTTTTTATATCAAAAGCTATAGCAGCATCTTTAGCAGTTTGGTTTTGATTAATCTAAAATAAATGTTTATTTTAATATTACTTTAAAATTTTAAGAAATAATAATAATAAACAACTTGAAATAATATAAATAATATTTATTTACCAATGTTCCCAAAGTTACAAGAGATCTATATATAATTTCAGAATCTATTTCTGATTTAAGAAGCTATTAAAAAAATATAAAAAAAAAAAATTAACATTTAAAAATATTAATAATTATATCATTATTACCAATATTAGCATACCTCCACCAAGGTTGCTATCATTTGAAGAATATTATCTTCATCAGGACTTGTCTGATATAAAACAGCAAAACTAAGAATAGGAAAAAAAACATTAATATTCAATTATAAAAAAACATTGTGAATTATATCAACTTATTTCAATTACTTGAGAAATACTGTCACTAGAGCGGTATGATAATTTTTATTTGAACTTTTGTTCCATGTGGATGATAATAATTCCAAAATCTAAAATAATTTTATCATGTTAATAATCTAAATGAGATCTATTTTATTAAAATTTTATTTGTATACCTTAGAAGCCTCACGTCTTAAAACATCTCTTCCTTCTTTAATATCAAATAGATTTGATAATGCTCTCAAACCTAACATTGCGTTTGTATCTTGATCTTTATTAGGTATATTGTCTTTAGGCAAGGAACTAATACCAGCGGAATTAATAATCAGATTTATAATACTCCCATCATTGTCAACATATTTGGCGGGGATTGAAGTATATAAAATTTGGAGACGCAATAAATCAATACCTATGATTAATCAAATAAGATAAATAATACATTATTAAATATTAATAGCATATTCATTCATACCTGGAAATCGATTATTAAATGGCCATTGAGTAGCTATTTTATGAATTACATCAAATTCGCTTTGATGATCGCCTGCCTGAATTAAAGGATTTAGCAAAAATTGACCCAATTTTTCTAATGTTGAAAGTTCATTGGTCGTCAAAGCAATATTCTGAGTTATTTCATTAGCCAATAATGTTTCATTAATTTGTCCAATTTTCTTTAAAATAGCTTGAATATTTGCTTGCCGAAAAGTGAGATAAGTTTTCTAAAATTTTACGTAAAGTAATTCAAGTAAAAAAAAAATTTTCAGATATGAAACTTATATACAAAGAGCTCATTGTTACTTGTGGAATTATCTTCGCTTTTTCAGATTGCGTATTTGATGATGTCCCTGGACGAGTCCATGGATCTATGCCGGTAGCAAAAGTATTCTAACAAAATATGATATTTAAAAGAATGAAAATATTTAATTTGGTTTCCAAGGGATTCATTATAAAATCTTACTTGAACGTTCGAAGATGCCGAGGGAGTATATCTTGATGCACCTGTAAATTTACAAGAATAAGTAAATCAATAAATAGCCTTCCACAGTATCAAAAAAAAAAAAAAATTATATACCAGTGAATGGGTCAACATATTGTGAACTTGTGCCTAACGAAACACCCTGTGCATTTTTAGTTATAAAATCTGCAATTTGATCTAGGTAACTTTGTGAAAGTTCATTAGCATTAATAAATTCTTGAGCTGCATTATATGGATTATCTGTAATAAATTAACTTGTTAATAAATATATTAACTAATATAAATATACATTTATATATGCACACAAACCAGAGGCATTATATGGAAGTTTTAAAGGTGGGACTCCATCTCCAACATCAACATCAAATAGATAATCATATTCTTTCCCATTATATAATTGTTTCCGACCTTGACCAACAGCATCAACAACCTCGCCTACTTTGTGCCATGTTTGATCAGTTTGACTCCACTTGTTATAAATGAAATTCAAATCAGAATAAGACTATCATGAAATAAATAATTATCAACATGAGATATGTACATACTTGATGGGCCTCGACAGAATCACGGACTCGTATCATGATTACTTGTCCTTCCTTTTTGCCTAAGATTAATATAAAACAAAATAAGGCAATCAAATTTCTTTAAAGGAAATAAAACTTCAATTTTATAATCAATCAACCTGGCTGAAGCAATGCCTCTGAACCAGGAAGCTCGTCTTTTTTTAAATCTCCAATTTGATTCCTATAAATTGTAAAATTATGAGAAATAAAATATATAAAATATAATCATATATTATTTTACATACGCGGGAATCGCGTGGTTTGAAACTTGTTCTTCAAGATCCTATTCACAATATAGATTGTTTTAATTTTGGCAATTCCTTTTATTGATTAATAACAAATCATTGCGCATACCTTTAGAACGTTCTGTTCCGCAACGCGTTCTTTGGCCCTTGTAAAAATACGAATCACAGCATCACTTGCGCCACTAATGATGTCTCCGTTAGGCATTGCAGAAACACACCATACTGATGTCGCAGGATGTAAAATGGTTTGTATACATTCACCATCTAAAATTACCACGTTTCTAATTAAAGAACTATATTAACATATTAAACAAACTAACAATTAAAAAACTAAATACCTTTCCAAACTCTCACAGATCGATCTTCTCCGCTTGATATAATTTCACCTGTAGGCAATACGTCAATACTATACACAAAAGATGTATGTCCATTTAATTCTTGTACGCATTGTCCATCTAATGTCCATATACGAAGAGTGCTATAAGTCGAAGATTTAATTAAAGTGAGAAATTAACTTTATTTAATAATAACATTTTTTGTAATTGACGCAAATATCATTCATACCTATCATTTCCACATGAAATGAAACCTATATCTGGTAGTAATGCTAACGCTCTAACACAATCAGTATGACCAGATAAAGTCTGAACGCGTTTTCCGTTCTGCCATTTTATGATAGTTTTATCAGCTGACCCTAAAATCGGCATTTACATAATCAATAAAATAATCTATTATAAAATAAATCATTGAATCAAACTTACCAGTAAATATTAGGTCATCATCTACAGCTAAAACTGCCCATACAGCGTGAGAATGTCCTTCCAAGGTATCCGCTACCTGCCAATTTTTCCAAATTTTGGTTGTCCTGTGGTAATAATATGTTAGAGAAATAACTTAATTTCATAATAAATAATGAAAAAATTCTTTAAACATACTTATCCCAAGAACCAGAAACAATATAGCCAGATGGAGTAACATCTAATGCACAAACGTTATCAGAATGACCAATTAACGAATAAATTGGATCTTGTGCATTTTCGGGATCAAAAACGTTTATGGTCTTATCACTACTACCACTAACTATAAGACCTGTAAATAATTTTAAAATTAAATCGATATTATAAATTTAAATATTTAAAGTCACAAGAAGTCTAGAATTACCCTTAGTATGTTCAGCAGTAGGTTTAAGAAACGCAAGCGAGTTAACGAAACTTGTATGCCCTAGATACATTTTATTTTCACAAAAAGCGGTTGCTCCGATTCTGAACCAGCTACGCGCTGTCTTGTCTCGAGACGCAGAAATAATCAAATCTTCACTTGGTCCTCGGACAGCCTTGATCTATTATTTGAAGATAATTTTTTAGGAAACTACAAAATTTACTGAAAGCAAAGCCAGTATTAACTTTGATTCTCACGTCTGAATCATGACCATATAAAACCGAAGAAAGCCTAAAGGGAATGTGCTGTTTCATTTCAATAACAATGTATTTGGTATATAGTACGAATTCTCTATAATAGACAATAAAAAAATCTTTTAATTCCTAAACTCGTAGTCTCGTAAAGAGAATTTGACACAAATATAAAAAAAAAGTATCAAATTCATTTGCTTATATAATTTATCACGTGATAACTATTAGCCAATCATAATAACTTATGCAGTCCCATTATCAGTTACGCAGTATAATAAATTTACTTTAAATATTTAATAAAAAATAATATTAGTAGATTTTTCATACATTTAATATAGTAAACTCATAAAGGTAATAAGATTTGGCTAACTTTATTTTTTAAAATTTATGTCCAACTTTTAAAGAAAGAAAAATGCAACATTCTGGTCTTTTTACTAAGGTTAAGATTTATTTACTTTTTCTATTTTTTGACTTAAAAGTTATTAAATAGATAGAAAAAGAATAACTTTTCTTAATTCTAAATTTTTTCTTTATTAAAACTTATATTTTTTTAACTATACTATTGTTGTAATATAATATAATATATATATATATTTTTTTTTTAAACAAGACAAGTTAAATGCATTTATTGTATTAATGTCAAAAGACTATAAATCATGTATATACTCTCTATAATTAAAAAAATATAACTTGTCACGTGAAAAATTAGATTTGTGAAGGTAAGAATTGAAACAAATGCTTCTTAGCATAAACTGGTTCTTACGCTTTATCTAATATTTTCCAACCCAGTACCATTGTGATTATCTAAGCTAATATCTGAAACCTACCTATCTAAATACTTATAATATCCTGTATCTAATCTATTTACACCATTGTTAGTAATATCTAATGCTAAATCATCAATTCTACTATCTATTTTAGTATTTTTTTTAACCTTTTATGTGTAAAAATTTTGTTAAGTCATCAGGGAAATTTTAGAGATACAGAACTGCAAAAATCTGCGAAATTTGCAAATTTTCACTTTTTTTTTATGTATTTTTGATAAATATCTGCGCAGTTCTTCAAATAATTTTCTTCAAATTTTTTAGTAAAGTTTTTAGAAAAAATCTGCAATAATCTCTAATATTGCAAATTTGTTAAAAACTTTGTGCAAAAATCTTTGATTTTTTTTTTACTTTAATAAACTTCAGTTAAACTATTATTTAACTATTTTAAATTTTAGGTTTCAAAATCTTGGATAAAATTGGTAAGTTCTTCAAATTTCATATTTAATCTGCAGCATACAGATTTTTTTCTTTTTTTTTTACAGAATTCTGGACTCTCCAAACTTTACTTTCAAAGGTAAATAAGAATACATATATATTTTTATTAAATAAATGTTTACTAATGTTCTGTTTATTTTTCTTTAGATTCCAGAAAATTGAAGTATGAATTCGGACTCTTATTTCAAAGATAATAACTTTGAAATGGATTATTATTATTTTTTTTTATTTATGAACATTTATTAACGTTTTTTTGTATTTTTTTAGGATTGGAAATCAAAATGTAAGTTTCAAACTCCCCATTTCAAAAGTAATAACTTCAAAAATTTATTTATTTTTTATTATTTTTTTTTATTTATGAATGTTTACTAATGTTTTTTTTATTTTTCTTTAGGTTCCAGAAAACTGAAGTATGGCTCTGAACTTCCATTTTGAAGGTAATAACTTCAAAATAGATTTTTATTTTTACTTTTTTTATTTATGAACGTTTACTAATATTCTTTTGTATTTTTTTTTAGGGTTAGTAGTCAAAATGTAAGTTCTGAACTTTTCATTTTGAAGGTAATAACTTCAAAAATTTATTATTTTTTATTATTTTTTTTTTATTTATGAACATTTACTAATATTTTTTTTATTTTTTTTTTTTAGGTTTCAGAAAACTGAAGTATGGCTCTGGACTCCCATTTTGAAGGTAAGATTTCAAAAATTTTTTTATTAAATGAATGTTTACTAACATTCTTTTTGTTTTTTCTTTAGATTTTAGAAAACTGAAATACAGTTCTGGATTTCCATTTTGCATCAGAAAGTTTTGGGGGTGTTAATATACACCAAAAAATGTGTTGAATAATACTATCAGTTGTTTAACATGTTGTAAAATACCTATATACTGGAATTTATCAACACATGCAATTAATATACGTGTTTTTCTATACTAACAATTATTAAACACATTACAGTCATCCCTCTCTATAGTCACCCCCTGTATAAGCACAACCTCTATATAATCATATCAGTTTTAGTACTAAATTTTATATAGTAAAATACCTCCTTTGTAGTCACAAATCGATTATAGTCACTATCACAGCAATTATTGGTCCTAATATAATAGTTAACATATAAAAATTTCCCTTTTTATAGTCACAT
>QKYT01000140.1:199916-222232 GCA_003550305.1 Glomus cerebriforme | reverse complement strand
GTTGTAGGATCGGTCGTAGGACCTTCCATTGGTGGAGTTAATGCCCTAGTTGTAGTAATTGCAACTTCTGCTGTTGATTCCTCTTGCATTTTCTCCTTTTCTTCGAGTTTCTCCTCAGGTTGTTCTTTTTCTTCTATTTGTTCAGTTTCCTTTTTTTCTTTTTTCTTTTCTGTTTTTATAAAAAATTTGATTTCTTCTTCTACGATATCATGAATAAAAAATTCTTCTTTTAATTTTAAAGAAGAAGAATTTATTTTTTTTAATAAATCATAACTAATATCATTTACTCTAAGAGTATCAGTTTTAATATCATAATGAACCATCTTAATATGATGATTTAAATCTTTTTGTTGCCAAAATTTTTTAATACAAAATTTGCAATCATATTCTTTTTCATGATTTTTCTCTAAATGATCATTTTTTTCTTGTTTACTATTTAATACTATTGAACAAATTTTACATAAATGTACTAAATTATGTTTACTTTTTGCATGTTTATTAAATTCTGTTATATCTGAACATATTGTTTTGCATTTTAAACATTTAATATCTTTTGGTTTCGCTTCTTCTGGTAATGAAATTTTTGTTGTAATGTTTAAAGATTCTGGAATAATTGTTTCATGAATAAAATATGGTTCATCAGGTTTATTTTCAGTTACTAAGTTAAAAATATTTTTATTCATTGTTATTTGGATAAAAAAAAACAAAAAAAAAAAAAAAGGAAAGTTTAAGCCCGCTTCTTTTTTGTTTATCTTTTTATATGTACAGTATATATGCATACTCCGAATAAAAACTAAGAAATGCAGTGCATCATTTCACAACATTAATTTTCTGCGGATCGTATTGCTTTTTATTAGAAACAAAAGCAACAAAGGCAACAAAAGTAACAAAAGCATTAACGCCATCAAATCCAAGGAAATCATTAAAAATAAATTTTGCTAACCAATAAAATACTAATTAAAAACTATCAATCAAAATGTTCAAATTTTGACAATTGATCAGTAAATACCACAGTATGCAATTTATCGTAGTAGGTTTTTCCACTACTAATTATTATAATGATTATAATTAATTGATATTCTATCATCATCATCAAAAAATGAATCGATATCCTCTTCAAAAGGTCTAAAAGCGTAAGAACGTAATCGGTATTCACTCTCTTCTTGCTTCATGTTATCGTTCTTTCCATATTCATCGTCATCTGAACTATCTTTCAATTCTAAAAAATTTTTATTATTCTTTGATCTTAAACGTGCGGAAATTGGTTCCTCCAAAGTGGATTGTAAAAGTGTTGAATAAGCAGTTTCTTCTTGATGTGATTGATGGTGATTTTTAGATCTACAATGATTCATTAAACTCATCTCATTAGAAAACACTTTCTTACAAACTTGACAAGTAACAGTGTGATCTAGCTTCACATGTTCTTCCGAATAAGTAGTTTCTTCTTGACGTGAAATACTAATAATTGGTTGATGTTTTTTGGACCTACAATGATTCATTAAACTCGTTTCATTCCGAAACTCTTTCCTGCAAGTTTGACAATTAAAAGCATTAAAAGCGTGATCCTCCTCCAAATAAGTAGTTTCTTCTTGATGTGAATTAATGCTTATTTGATTATGTTTTGCTTTAAGATGACTCCTTAAACCTATTTCATTATGGAACTTCTTCTCACAAACTTGACAGGCAACGTCGTGATTTCGTCTCGTATGTTCCTTTTTCAACGCTTTTTGAGAAAATACTTGAGAACAAATGTCACATAAAAACTTATAATCATGTAGAATTATGGCATGGCTATTAAAAAGTTTATGACTAACATATATTTCCTCACAAATTGTGCATTTCAATTTGTAAGGAGGTTTTTTGTCTGATGAAAATTCGTAAGGTATAATTTCATGAATGAATACTTCTTGCATATCGTCGTCTTCGTTATATGAAAATTTTTCCTTTTTTCTATACCTTGATCTTAGACGTGCGGAAATTGGTTCTTCAGAAATGGGTCGTAGAAGTGTTGAATGAGCAATTTCTTTTTGATGTGAATCAATATTCATTTGAGAATGTTTAGCCTCAAGATGTTTCTTTAAACCTGTTTCGCTACGAAGCTTTTTCCCACAAACTTGACAAGAAACTACATGATCCCATTTTATATGGTCTCTTTTCAACTCTTTTTGAGAAAATATTTGAGAACAAAAGGGACATAAATACTTACAATCATGTAAATGGTTGGCATGTCTGTTAAATTGTTTATGAGTATCAAATATTTTTTTGCAAATTTTGCATTCCAATTGGTAAGGAGGTATTCCATCTGATGAAGACTGGCGAGGTATAATTTCATGAATGATTGATACTTCTTGTACATCAACAGATTGTGGTGTTTCTGATTTTTGTAATGAAATAGATGTTTGTGGTAAATTTGTTTGGGGTAAATTTGTTTTTATACGTGGAAATCCTTCATCAGGATGTTTTGAACGAAAATGTTCACTTAATCCAATTCTATCATAATATTTCTTTGAACATAAAATACAAGAATAATCCCTTGTATGTCTTTGTCTCATATGTTTTCCACGAAGCTTTGCAGATGTAAACACTTGACAACAAACAAAACATAACCATTCATGATGTATGATTTGAGCATGAAATCTAAATGCTGTATAACATTCATAGGTTTGTCCGCATTCTTTACATCTTATGATTGTTGCACCAGAATCACATTGAAGAGTTTCATACAAAAAAGATGCATCATCTGCGATTGTCGTTGTTGTATAGAGGTTCACTTCGTGATCAACCTTCTGTGGTTCATACTTCATGTCGACATCATTAGATGTATTTTCCGAATATAATCCCATAACTTCAATATTTTGTATAATATTTTGTATATCATCATGAGAATTTAAATGAAATTCTAAGACATGTTTTTCTAAACTTGCTTCCACATGAAATCTTTTTCCACAATAGCTACAATACCTAGTATGATATTTAGTAATATGTCTTCCGCATAATTTTTTATCCTGGAATACCTCAGAACAACTAAAGCATAGATACTTAATCTCATGTTCTAATTTTGCATGTTTATTAAATTCTTTATTGGAAAGAAAGATATCCTCGCATAATTTGCATTTCAACATATTGTCATATATATTTTCATGAATAAATACTGCATTGTTGTCATGTTTTTTTAGAGTAACTTTTCTATGAAAATTTCTTTTTGCATTATGAGAACTAATGGTTGATAGTTGAGTTAAAGTTGGTCCTGGAATTGTTGTTGATGTGCCAGCGAAAGTCGTGGCAGTCGTATCAGTAGCAGTCGTATCGGTAGCAGTCGTGTAAGCAGTGTGAGAAGCAAACATATCAGAATTAGCTGTGTCAGTTGGTGTACCTTATAAATTTAAATCGAATATAATAGAAGCCAGAAATTTTCAAGGAAGTAAACCTCTAAAATGGTCTTTTAATATACAATAATTCCTTTGCAATAACAAGTAAATATTTTACCATGAACTTCCCTCATATGAATTTTTTATTGTTTTTTCTTTACTATAATAAATCTTTTTCATAAATTTCTATATTTATGTTTCTTTTAACGTGAGAATTAAATAATGGGTATAATATCAAAGAATTATTCTCACAGTATATTGTTTCTCCCAAAATATTAAGGGAAAGATATTAGCGTGTGAATACGCGACCCAAACATATTTGTAAGATTGACATCATCTCTCACGTGAAAATGTTGAATATGGTAGCCACACTTGCGTGAAATAATTTTTGTTTGAATTGGAATTGGATTCCAACTTTTGTGCGAACCTTCAAAGAAAAAGCTACAGAAATATGTAAAAAGATACTAGAAGTTTCTTATAATTAATTTGTGTATTTTCGTCATATAAGCAAAAATAATTAATAAAGGCTTAAAAAAAACAGTTCATTGAATGTCTTTTACTATCTTATCCAAAAAAAAAACCTTAACATCATCTTTGCTTCATTCTTTTTTCACTTTCCCTCAAATTTTTGATTGTTTTTTTAGCGCTCATTCCCAACAAAACATGATCCCTGTATTCTCATTGTTTGCCAAATCAACAGTACGTACTATTTAGCCCATTCGACATGAAAGATAAATTATTTTCTTACATGTTTCATATTTGAATTAGTTCTGTAATTTCTTACGCACCAGTTCACCTCATACTAATTAATCATCCTATTCCAACATTTTTCACTCCATTCCCATATTTTTGTAATAATAATTTAATGGATTCTATTTTATATAACTAATTCTCTTTCATAACCATGACGCAGATGACGTTTCAAAACATTAACTTTTTTGTTATATTGCTATTCTAGAGAAATGATAAATGGGTAAAATCATAATTATTATAATATTATACAATAAAATATCTATAAAAAGAATATTTTTACTTACTAGCAGATCTTTTGTAAAAACATATTGTGTGCAATAGCTATTTAAAAGATTCAAATGGAGTATAGCCATAATCATTACAAGTAAGACAAAGTCTACACATCAACTCAGATATTTAATATTACTATAATTTGTTAATCGACCCATAAATTATATTTTTTTCATAGTTCTTTCCACAATTTGATCTTTGATCACGCATATATAGTAATTGTAATCCATTTTATCTATCTGGTAAGGACCTGATAAAACAATAAAAATTATTCTTCTTTAACTAGTGATATTCGTTTAACAGCTTTTTTTTGCCACTATTAAACTTTATAACCTTGCATATTTCGTGCAGAATTAACTATATCATTTCCAAAATTCAATCATGTGTTGTTTTTTTTTGTAAATGGAATATAACCAGAGGCATGAAGCATTAATCACCATGGACCCAATTCTTTTTCTTGAAATTGATAATTAGCTAAGTAAATTTTAAATAAAATGTCCGAATTATATTTTGTTCATACCAACAACCTATAAATAATTTTGACTAATCTGAAAATAGGCTGACAATTCTACAAGTTTTTATATAATTTAAATAAAATTCAATATACAGTAATAATGTTATTCTAGTCCAATTCTTGTTGAAATATGAGTTGGTAATTCCGTCCCATCAATACTTTTTTGTGAATATTAATAGTCATTCAGGTTTTTATCAGGAGTAATTAATAAAAAACGAAAAAATTTAGCCGATCTCTGAAGGATGATTGGTGATTGGTAATGATTGGCTGGTTTTCCTTGTATTACCGAATCTCTTATTAAAGACGTAACTGGTAAATTAGTGTTCGAATAATATATGTAAGTAATACTAAACAAAATACATTGCCCATATACAATATGTGAAAAAAAAAAAAAAATTTTTTATTAGCTTACCCATGACGAAGTTGTGAAATAAAGTTTTATCTTGAAGCTTAATCTCTATTATATCATAAAGTAATGAATTCAATTTTATATTATTTGATTAAATTATCCCATTATCTCTTGATTATAAAATTTCCAACACTCTAGTATCATTAAAGGATGTTCTATTATTATTTATAATATATGTGATTATCCTTGATATTATCCTACAAATTCCATAACACTCACTACTTTATCACAAAAATCACGTTATTGATACGTATTACATCGAAATCGAATTCTTTAGCCAAATCAACTATTAAATTCGATGAGAAAGTGGGTTTTCTGTGTCAAGATCTTTTGATATATAACGCAATAAAGACAGAGGAAATACAACAATAAAAGTGATATTATAAGCTTTAACGTATTCTTCGGTTCTATGTAGTCACATTATTTAATTACTGTGGTCTTGCGTAACTATAAAAATTAATTCTACGTAGATCATAATCCAATTTGGACAAGATTTTTAATTTATCAGCTGTGATAAATATCTTAAGCCCAATCTATAATGTTATTTTAATAGACTTTTAACTTTTTACTTTTTAGTACTTATTTGCATTGTTGAAAAAGTGATCCAGGTCATCTGGGATTTGAGATAATCAAAAACTGATAATAAGAAACCCGATAAAATGGAAATTATTTGTATTATTTATATATCACAATGACTACAATGAAAAAAATGCAAAAATGGAAATTATTGATTTTTTTGATCATTGTGCATAATCATGGAAATTTCTCCAAATAATGAATTTAGAATTCTCAAAAGAATTGAAGATTTTCCACAATCTTTAAAATGAATAAAATTTCATTTGTGTATTTGAAAATTTCATTAATCGATAAAATGAATGTAATGTCGTACTTGTAACAGAAACTGCTACTGTATATCAGGTTCGGTATCTCAAAAATTTCTTTAGCGGATCAAGAATCATTATTGCAGCAGCAGGTTCAGACTTTTAACTACAAGAATTAAAAATTTGAAATAATCCAATTAATGCTTAGTTATTATTTTAATACTTCGGTGGACGATCATACAATATATTGAAACTATATTTATTTCATCATTTATAAAAAGTCCCCAAACTTTATTTTAAGGGCTTTTTTTTCAGAGTATCAGGAAATAAAACAATGAAAACCTCATTTTGATCATTCTGGAGTTTACCATCCGTTTGTTTATGATAAGATTCATGTATTAGACGGGAACATATTTTTTTTATTTATTTTTAATGAATCATTATAGTAATATTAATATTCTACGATTATATAAATGGCTTAAATTTTTTAAAATTTAAAATTTATAAACCAAGGAATTTTTGAGAAACTAATTAAAATTAAAATATATTATTATTTATTTATAACCCAATAGAATATCACCAAATATGTCTCTAATGGACGAAACGGATCCTGAAATGAATGGTGAAATAGTTAAGAAAAGTGGGCTTTTAGGCGTTGTTTATGGTATTGGTATGAACATAAATGGCATAATTGGATCAGGAATTGTCACCTCCCCGGGAATTATTTGGAAGGCGGTAAAATCTCCCAAAATAGTATTATTTTTATGGCTTGTCGGGGGAATAGTTAGTATGTCAGGTTCATTATCTTACGTTGAACTTGGTGTTACCCATAAAGTGAGTGGAGGAGAAATAAAATATTTGGAAACTGCTTATCCAAATCCGAAATTTATGATGAGCCATCTTTTTAGTTTCATGTTTATTTTGTAAGTATAAAGTCCTGCTTCAAGAACCTCAAAATTTTGTTACAGTTTAATATATATACAGTATGAATTATATGTATTTAGTGCAATTCAACCAGGAATTATTAGCGCAGTCCTACAATCCGCGGCACAGTATTTTTGGTATACTATTAAAGGATATCGTTATGACGACGACATTAGACAGGTTATGAATGGATGGCATCTTCCTTTTTCTCCATTTTGGTAAGAATAATTTATTTGTTTTAACGTGTTTAGTAATAATTTTAATCATATCAGATATATTTTTGTCTTTTTCAGGTTTATAAAATTAATAGCTGTTGGATTTTTATTTATAATAACAATATACCATATGCTCAGTAATAGATGGGCGAATTATATAAACCAAACCTTGGCCATCATAAAATTGACTACATAT
The DNA here is from genome assembly GCA_003550305.1 of Glomus cerebriforme. Classification (NCBI taxonomy): domain Eukaryota; kingdom Fungi; phylum Glomeromycota; class Glomeromycetes; order Glomerales; family Glomeraceae; genus Glomus; species Glomus cerebriforme. Next base: position 214,762 of record QKYT01000140.1, on the reverse strand, counting down.
TCCATTATCGCGATAGCCGGAATTTATAGATTAATTACAAATTGGTCAGTAAGTCGGATAAATTGGCAAACTCAAATAAATGGAAACTCAGATATTAAAGATTATTCTACTTCTATTCTATTGGTAAATAAAATATACCTCGCTTATTTTTTTGTTTTGGAAAAATTTTTAAGCGAATATTTACTTAGATATTATTCATTTATAGATTATGTTTAGTTATGATGGATGGAATAATTTGAATTGTAAGTTATTTTGAATTAAACGAATCGTTCATTAATTGAAATAACAGTTAATAATAATAAATTCATTTTTATAGATTCACTTGATGAGTTTCGGAATGTAGAAAAGAAACTCATATACAGTAATAGTATAAGCGTTGTAATCGTTATAATAGTGTGTATGTATATTAAAATGGATGGAAGTTATTATAATTTAATAATTTATTATATTAATATACTTTTTTACATGTACAGATCTTCTTGTAAATGTGGCATTTATTTCAGTTGTACCAGCAAGCTCTATAGATTCAAACTTAGATGAGACCATAGCTGCAACATTCTTTCGCCAATTATTTGGTGAATCCGAAGTAATTGTTAGAATTTTCACCGCTCTAGTCGTACTTTCTGTAATGGGTACCGCTGCAGTAGAGGTATGGAGCGGATCAAGAGTTATCGTTACAGCTGCAAATTCACGTTTTTTCCCAAGATATTCTCAAGAATTAGGAACTTTGAACAATCATTTCGATACCCCAGTTAATGCTTTGTTTGCACAATTTATTTGGTGTACATTCATTATATTGATTGTTGGTAGTAGTTTTACTCTTACAACCTTTGAATTATTTTCAACCTTTGCGATGTATAGTTATTGGATTTTTTATTTTGCTACTGGAATAGGTTTACTGGCATGTATTATTTTATTTTTATTATTATTATTATTTTTTGAAAGAAACTAATTTTGAGTTTATAAAATAAATTTATAGTTAATTCGAAGGAGAAAGAGAAATCAAACTTTTAAAGTTCCATTATTTATAGCTACAATTTTTATTCTAACAGGATTATTTATTTTAATATTCTCTTTTGTTGTTGATGATAGATGTCCAGAAGCTATGAAACTTGATCTATCATCATGTGATGAATATTCAAAAAAAGAAAGAATTCAACAATTATCACCAATATTCATCAGTTATGGATCTCTTTTATTTCTTTTAATATATTATTGGTGTAAAGTTCAATTATATGGATGAATAATTGTCAATAAATTCTATTACCACTTTTATCAGATATCAAGTTTATAGAATATTTATACATTTAAAATATAAATGTAATATAAATTAATCATCTATAAAATATTTGATATACTATATACTTTTAATAATAAAAACCTGAAAAAGTTTTTTGATGTAACTTCTTTAATAACTTCAGTTGCAATGAAACCATCCAATGTTAATAAAGCTGGTAAAATAATATATCTATCACCTCTTATAAATATGTTTGCTCTTATATTAACTGAATAATAGAATAACTATAAGTTTTACTTGAACTTTGCAGTTTTATTTATAAAAATTAGTATCCTAGATTAAAATCAATTAATATTAATATAAAATCACTTCTAAGAAGTTCATTTCTTTCTGCTATAATTGGTGAAACTAGAGGGTTTAGCAAATAGGCAAAATGATGAAATGTAATAATTTAATGAAACTATATTAAGGATAAGGTCTACCCTCATATATAAACAATATAAGGTTTATATCTATTATTAGTATTAGCAAATAATAATATTATGAAAAAATATATGACTAAAATAATTTTCAGCCAGTATTATAATTCATGAGTATTATAAGTAATAAATTTCAATTCTAGCCAATCTGGCCTAAATTAAGTTATATATAACAAAGTCATAAGTTTCAAATGACAAATAACTTATGACAAATTATATAAATATATATATTTTTATTAGATATGTTTCTCAAGTATGCATATATGAGAAAGTAAATAGTTTTTATATATATAATATATTTTACTCTCTAGTATATGAAATTGCTTAATTATTTAAGAAATAAAAAATTGATCATGATTTAAAATGCTAATGTTTTATTTTTTTATACCCTTAGCCATTTCTTAATCAGTATAATAATAATGAAAATTATATAACTTTTTATTCTGAATAATATATGTATTTTTATTAGTATATTTCTGATTATTATATAATATATAATATAATAGGATTATATATTTGAGAGAAAAGATATTAGAAGATTTATCTAATAGATATGAAAAGTCAAGTCCTTTAATACTGGCTTCTTTGGGCAATCTCTCTATTAAATAAATTTCCTGTATAAAATGCAGTGAATTAACTTTCTTTATATATAACATATGTGAAAAGTATATGGTAAGTATTAGTAGGTGTTATATAACTATAAGTAGATGGTATTATAATAACTAAAATAAGTAGATTGCGGTCTTTTAGACAACAATCTACTTAAAATTGAGATATGAACATATGGAAATGATTTGTGTAATTTATATATCACAATGAAAACGCAAACAGTAATGTGGCAATAAAAAAAAATTAAAAAAAATTGATTCGTGGTTTGAATTCCGAAAATACACGGAATATAAAAAAAGCATTTATGCATAATCATGGAAAATGTAACGGAAATTTTTTTACAAGGAGAAAACAAATAATGATTTGCTGTGTAATGTAGGTGACTAATTATCCATATAAGGACTGTATTTTCTGGCGCAGTTCCTCGCTAATATTTCTTTTGTTACGTGTAGACGATAAACTTAACTATTTTAGTTAAAAAAAAAATATATATAGCAGCCATCAGATTTTTAACCACAATGCTTTGTGATTGATAATTTTAATATTACAATATTTTATTATTTTGTTAGTTTTTTCATTGTGTTTAGACATTTACTACTCTTTTTTTGGAATTTTTGATGGAATTTTCTATTTTGTTTTATTTTATTTTAGCAATTTTTTTTTAGGATTTGGTTAGCTGCCAAATTTCAGAGGTAAATAATTTTTTCTTTGTTTTTACTTTTTCGTTTCATTTAATATATTTACTGATATCACTTATTTTTTTTTACTGGCTTAGACTCCAACGGGCGGGTGACGATCACAAAATTTCAAAAACTCTATTTTAATGGTAGATTTTGGTTCTGAAACAATGAAAACTTAATAATTTGTGCTACGTACTAAAAATGTACATCATTTGATTGTTGTATCCTTGATACATTCATGAATCTATGCAAATGAGGGAGTTTACCATCCGTGTTATTTGTTTATGTATTAACTATTTTATGAATCATTTTGCAATTATATAAATGGCTTAAAATTCATAGATCAAAGAATTTCTGAAAAAGCTAAATAAATTTAACTCGATAGAATATCATAAATATGTCTCAAATAGAACAAACAGATCCTAGAATTAATGAAATAAATGATGAAATAGTTCAAATACCATCCCCTGTTCTTTCTCTTATAGACAAAAGTAAGGACACTAGGCTTTTAGGAATTGTTTATGGTGTTGGTATGAACATAAACAGCATAATTGGGTCAGGAATTGTCACCTCCCCGGGAATTATTTGGAAGGCGGTAAAATATCCTAGAATTGTATTATTATTATGGTTTGTCGGGGGATTAGTTAGTATGTCAGGTTCATTATCTTACGTTGAACTTGGTGTTATCCATAAAGTGAGTGGAGGTGAGACAAAATATTTGCAAACCGCTTATCCAAATCCGAGAAACATGATGAGCTATCTCTTTAGCCTTATGTTTATTTTGTAAGTATAAAAGTCCTGTTTAAAAAAAAACCTCAAAATGATTTGTTCCAATTTAATATATATATATATATATATATATTAGTGCAATTCAACCAGGAATTTTGAGCGCAGTTTTACAATCTGCGGCGCAGTATTTTTGGTATACTGTTAACGGTGCTAATGATACCAACCAATCCACAAACGGATGGCATCATTCTTTTTCTCCATTTTGGTAAGAATAATTTATTTGTTTCTAAAATATAATTTTTAAAGGTCTAATCGAAAATTTTATCTTTTTTTCAGGTTTATAAAAGTAATAGCGGTTGCATTTTTATTTATAATAACAATATATCACATGCTCAGTAATAGATGTGCAAATTATATTAATCAAACATTAGCCGCCATTAAGTTGGCTACTTATACGATTATAGCATTGGCAGGAGTTATTAAATTATTTACGAATTGGTCAAAAAGTCAAGCAAATTGGCAACATCCAATAGATGGGGATGCAGATATTACATCTTATTCTACTTCTATCCTATTGGTAAATATACTACTTCTTTTGTGAAATTTACAAATTATTTAAGTGTTTACTTAATTTAATTTATTATCTTATATTATAGATCATGTTTAGTTATAATGGATGGAACAGTTTAAACTGTAAGTTATTTTAAAAATGACACATTTTTTTTTTACTAATAAAGTATTATACAAATTTATTAAATATATTAAATATTGCAGATTCACTTGATGAGTTCCGGAAAGTGGAAAAGAAACTCGTCTACAGTAATAGTATCAGTGTTGGTATTACTATATTTATATGTATGTACAATATATTATAATTTTAAAGTTGCTATATTTAAATTTTAAAATATTATGAATATTCTAACCATTTTTTCTTATTTAAAGACGTTCTTGTAAATATTGCGTTTATATCAGTTGTACCAGGAAGACATGTAACAGATCAAAATGATGAGATTATAGCCGCGGAATTCTTTCGTCAATTATTTGGTGAAAATGATACAATCACTAGAATTTTTACAGCTTTGATAGTACTTTCTGTAGTGGGTACCGCTGCAGTAGAGGTATGGAGTGGATCAAGAGTTATCGTTGCAGCTGCAAAATCGGATTTTTTCCCTCGATATTCTTACAAATTAAGAGTTTGGAACCATTATTTTGATACTCCAATTAATGCTTTGCTTGCACAATTCGTTTGGTGTACATTCATTATATTAATTGTTGGTAGTAGTTTTACTATTACAACTTTTAAATTATTTTCAACCTTTGCGATGTATAGTTATTGGATTTTTTATTTTGCTACTGGAATAGGTTTATTGGTATGTATACAATTTATTTTATTTTTATTTAATTCATAAAAAAAACTAATTTTGAATTTATAAATAAATTTATAGTTAATTCGAAAGAGAAGAAATCAGTATGAAAATGAAAAACAACAACCTTTTAAAGTTCCATTATTTATAGCAGGAATTTTTATTTTAGCGGGATTATTTATATTAACATTTTCTTTTGTTGTTAATAGTCATGACTGTCCATCACTTGATTCACAAAAATGTAGGATACAACATTTATCACCGATATTCATTAGTTATGGATTTCTTTTGATTGTATTAATATTATATTATTGGTGGAAAGTTCGATCATTTGGATAAATAAAATTTATATATAATAGAGATTTTTTTGTTATACAGTATCATAATCATAGATTATTTATTTGGATTATTTTATTTACGAATTTATTATTATAATTAAATTTTCTATATTTTAGTTTCTCTCAGAATACTGTATTTATATATTTTAAAATAACCTCAATTGTTACATGCTGATTAACATTATATTTAAAAATTATATGATAAATACTTAACTTTATTGAAGTAAGAAATTTTAGCATCTATTTGACCAAAAATGCTATTTAAAAGACTATAACCTTTAGCAAAAACTAAAAAATGGTAACGTAGAAAACTATAAAATAGTAAAATAGTATACTAATAGACTAAACTATGGGAATCATTATAAGTCTAAAGTTTTGAGAAAAAAATTACTTGTTTATTATTTATTATTACTATATCTTATCCAATATAATATCAAACCAAAATTTTTATTTATCAATTTACATATATGAATAAATAGATTTTACTATATAATCTTAATTGTAATTACTTTTCATAAATATATATAATTCTTTACTTTGATTTAAGTAATAAAAACATGGATTAATTTTACATTCACCTCTGGTGAATTTCACCGTGATTTACATTATGCATAAATTTTAAAAACAATTAATTAGGGGGGTGAATTTTACCTATTTATGTTAACCATTTTGGTTAATAATTTTTACCTGGTTTGTTTGTTTTTTTCTTTTTCTTTTTCATATTTTTTTTGTTTCTTTCTTTTTATTATTTTNTAGGTAATAGTAGTATTATGCTATTGTTTTTTAATGTCTTGTAAGTAATAGTGGTTTGTAATAGTTGTATTCTTTGGTTTTTCCATATAGTGGCATTTTTCATTTTTAACTTTTGACATTTTAACTAATTTTAACAATTTCAAACTCTGACATTTCAAACTCTGACGCATACTCTGACTCTATAATTTCAAACTCTGACATTTCAAACTCTGACACGTACTCTTACTCTATAATTTCAAACTCCAACATTTCAAACTCCGATGCGTACTCTTATTCTATAATTTTAAACTCTGACGTGAACTCTGACTTTAATAATTTCAAACTCTGACATTTCAAACTCTGACGTGAACTCTGACTTTTAATAATTTCAAACTCTGACATTTTAAACTCTGATGCAAACTCTGACTTTTAATAATTTCAGACTCTGACATTTCAAACTCTGATGCAAACTCTGACTTCTAATAATTTTAAACTCTGATGTTTCAAACTCTGACGCGAACTCTGACTTTATTAATTTCAAACTCCGATGTTTCAAACTCTGACACGAACTCTGACTTTAAATAATTTCAAACTCTGATGTTTTAAACTCTGATGCAAACTCTGACTTTTAATAATTTCAAACTCTGATATTTTAAACTCTGACACTTAAAATTTAAACTCTGATATTTCAAACTCTGATTATAATTTAAACTTCAATGTAATAAGTGATATATTACTAATTAAATACTAGAAGTTTTATTTTTTTTCTATTATTTTAATTACATTAATTGTTTTATTGGTAGTTTAATAGATGATTGCAAATGCTGATGTTTTTTACTTTACTCTTTTTTTTATTATTATTTGTAAATAATTGTTTCTTTTTTCTGTTTTATACCATTTATTAAAAAAATAAAAAAAAAAGTATTTTTATAATAATTTTTTTGATAAATTAATAAATACAGTCAGACCTCCATACAATCATCCTCTATATAATAACACCTCTTTATAAGAACCCATTTTTGCAAAACCAATTTAAACACTATTAAATTACCTTTCTATAATCACAAAACAGTTATAATTACTATTACTGCATTTTTCTTAACCCTCCAATTAATTACATAATTTTTGATCTCCTTATAAAATACACGTATGATCAATATATTATCATAATTACTTATCTTTATATCCGCAGTGATAGATAATCCACATCTCTTTTTATTATGCCACCTATTCGACCTCTTAAACATAAACAATACCGTTCAGCTATTAGTGATGACCTAAAACGTCAAATTTGTGAGTGGTCAAAGACTAATGAAAATAAAATACACCAAAAAATTGCCTGTTATTTTAATGAAAAATAGTCAAATGTAGATATTAAGAGGAGTATTATAACGAAGATTTTGCAGCAAAAGGATAAATAAAAAGCTGTTATAAGTACTGAAAATTCTGCTCAAAAATATAGACATAAGGAAGTAAAGTTTCCAATGCTTGATCATGTAATAAGTTTTTGGGTAAAAAATGTAATAGCTAGTGGAGTTATTTTAACAGATTTAATAATTAAAGAAAAAGCAAAGATTTTTGCTAAAGCATTTAATATTCAGGAAACAAATTTGGGTTTTTCTAATAGCTGGTTACAAAAATTTAAAAAATGTAATAATATTCATAGATTTCATATACATGGTGAATCAGGAAGTGTACCACTAGCATTACTTCCAGAAGAATGCATAAAATTACACTAACTTTTAGGCTGTTTTACCCTTGATCAAATATATAATATAGATAATTTTTATAAAGATATTATTAATTTTTTTTATAATTAATAATTTAACTAATTAATTTAAGGGTCTTTATTATCAGATGACTCCAAACCAAACCCTTTCAAGCACACCAGTATATGGTCAAAAAAAGGATAAGACATGAGTTACAGTTCTTCTTGGTGTTAATGCTACTGGAACTGACAAACTCAAACCATGGGTGATTGAAAATTCAAAGCGTCCAAGACCTCTCTCACAAGTTAATTTGGAATGTCTTCCTGTATATTATCGTGAAAATCTAAAGGCATGGATGAACTCTATAATTTTTGAAGAAATTCTTTAGGAAATGGACAGTATTTTCAGAGCACAAAATAAAAAAATCTTACTATTGTTAAATAATGCTCCATCACATTTTGATTCATATTATTCAATTGAAAATAATGCTGAGGAGGAAAATGAAACTGCATCAACATCTGGTAAGATTTTTAATTTTTTGTAAAATAAAAATTTCAAGTTTTAATAATTTAATCACATTTCTTTAATATANAAAATCAAACTTNAAGAAATCATAGAAATCGTGGTAATGGTAGATCAAGAGGTAATAGGTCAAGAANTCATGGTGGTAGATCAGNTNAAAACNAACCTAATACTTCTNGACTTCAATTAACTCATGTTGAAGTGGCCTTTTTACCTCCTAATACAANAAGCCATTTACAACCACTTGATGCTGGCATTATTGCAAGCTTCAAGAATTATTATAAGAGAAACTATTGTCATTATATATTGGAACTTTTTGAAGGGAATAAAGATATCAATAAAGAAAGATTAATATTAAAGAAGTTATCAACTATATTTCAGACGCATGGAATCATGTGACTGAAGAGACGATTTGGAACTGTTGGAAAAAGACTGGAATTTTACCTTCTTTAACCAATGAAGATATAGGTAATGCAACACAAATCCAGCAAGAAATAATTGATGAAAAAGCAGTAAATCTTAATCAATTAATTAAAGAATTAAATTCTGACGATTCTCATGCTACATTACTTGTAGATGCATTAACTAATGAATTAGAAAAAGAAATTCCAACAGAGGCTATTTTGAGTGATGATGACATTTTAAATTTAATTCAGGAGGAAATACATGGAAGTGATAAAAATGACAATGATTCTGAAGAGGAAGAATCAACGCTAATTTCTTTGGATAGTGCAATAAAATCCTTACAGAATTGGATTAAATTTTTTGAACAACAACAAATATGTGAATTTAAAGTAGAAGATATGGATATTTTTAAAAAATACTTAAATTTAGTTAAGCAACTTGAAAGAAAATCTCAAAAGCAAGTTGCAATTACTGATTTTTTTTAATATTCAAANATTTAATAATATTAGTATAATACATATAATAACATTAATATATTTAATATTTAGTATAATATACAGTAATAGCATAATATAATAATAACATTTAATAACACTTGTAAATATTTTTTTTTACTTTTAATAAATTGATAATATAATTTGTGATGTAAAACTCTATATAATCATTTCACATGATTTTTAATATAGTGGGAATTATAGAGAGGTTACCTTTTTACAATAATACTTCTATACAATTACCAATTTTTGCAAAACTGAAGAGGTAATTATATGGAGGTCTGACTGTATAAAATTATGTAATAAAAATCACATGATGCAGTAAAATTCACCTCCAGTGAGCGTTAAGATAATCCTAAAAATATAATATATTTAATAAAAGATATATTAAATAAATTTAATAAAATAATTTTAATATAATAAATTCAAAATTAATTAACTTATTATAAGTAATTGGATTGAGATAATCTAGATTTATTTTAATCTTTCAATAAAAAAATTCTAATATATATTTATAATACTAATATTATTATGCTTTTCAAAATTGTACTACTTTTCTATAAATTATCTGATAAAAAAATTATTAGATTATAGGATGATTATTAGACAAAAATTGAACAATTTGTCCTGTAATTATCCTTTATCAGTAATTTATTAATAAATGATTTATACTAGTACAACTAGTTACTAGACATTTATATTGTTACTATGTGATTATTACTGATAAAACAGTTACTCGACACTATGTGATCTCGTAACTGCAGCACTATCGTGCCTTACATGTATTTGCAATAAGAATATAATCAGTAAAATTGTTGAGCTCTGCTCAACAATTTTTACCAATCACATTGCTTATTGCAAATACAACAGTTACTTGGCATGAAGTGCCAAGTAACTATTAAGTACTGAATATCTGGATTGGTATTAGATCAATAGCTAATTTTTAAATAAATAAGATAATACCTGTAATACACTATATAATGTTTTATACTAATGATTGCGAACTTTATTTTTTCGTATAATAATCTCTATCCTAACATATTTACTTGAAAAAATTATAATACTTTAGTTTTGAAAAAATTGCGTATGTAAATCTTGCATCGCACAGTCCAGTTAAGAATAACTGCGCATCAATTTCACATGACCATCTATTATAACTAAAACAATATTCTGTTCTATTTTTATACCATTTGCCATGTAATTCATAATTTCCATATTTTCCATCGCAAATAGGATATGGCAAATTCCATGGCTAAGCAAATGCAAAGTTATAATTGTCAATCCCCCTAAAACTATTTTAGAATTTTAAATATATGAAATGCTCTAAGATGGATTTAATAATTAATCCTAAATAAGGTTTGGCTTCGAAAGTGATAGGCTTGAAATCAGAAGCTTGAAGTTCTGCTAACATATTTATCACAGCTTCTAATAATTGCTATAGTTTATATCCAATTTCTTTTTTATATTTTTTATATAAGTTGAAATGAATCTTATCTGTCAAAATACTTGGTAAACCAATTAATTTGTTATGCTAATCACAGTGCATTTATTTTTAATGTTCTATTAATAAACCATATATTGTTATACATTTTTTTTCTGAAAGTTCTAGTAAATAATTTATCTCTCAGCTTTTTATAAATTAATGATTTGCAAGTATTCCTGATCATGATGCTAGAATATAATGAAAATGGAAATTAGGGATAACAGATTGACTCAATTGCCATAGAAATTTTTTATGTAATCACTAATTAATATTCTATTTTTGGTGAGTTAATTGGATTTGTTATATTAACAAAAATTTCCTCCAAAGATCTTAAATCCACTGCAAATCATATAAAAAGGTAAGGCCTAGTTAGTAAATCTTTTTATCCGCCTTGTATAAGTAAAACAAAAAATCAAGCAAAATATTCAAACTAATCAAATTTACTAATATTTATATTGTTAATATTCTTGATCAAACAAATTTGTATAATCCGCAAAGTAATAATAAGGTATGTTGATTTATTGCTCAACTAGCTTCTTGAAACATGACATCATGACGTTAATCAATTTTTTCCAATTCTACAGATGTCTATAAAACTTTTCTTGTTATATATTGGCATTTTGATCTTTGCCAAGAAAATCACAAATCATCATCATGTGTACAATGGATGCAGTGAAATTATTCACATAAATCTTGTCATATGCAACTTCACAGTAAAGGTCTGGTGCAGTATATCAGGAATCATAAGCATCTATCTTCACTTGCCGAATTCTGTGCAGTATCATACATGTGATAAAAAAATTGAAATACCTTTATTATAATGCATTAAGCAATAAATTTCAGGTAGAATGAAATGTTACGAAAATTAATAGTAATGGTAAGTGTATATTACATTGCTTATTTTTTATCTCAATTACTAATTTCCAATTTATCTGATTTATGCTGTAGATTCAAAATTACTTAATCTTGGTGAAGTTCTCTTGCAAGGAATATTAACTTATATAGTCTGTAGTCTGTACAGATGGAAAATTTTGTAAATATGGATGGGATAATTTATTTCAGAAATCTGGTATTTGATAATCATATGTTTAATTTACTACTCTTACACTCTCTTATTGTATTTATTATTTGCCTATACACATACAATGCATGTTATTTTACGAACTGCAAATTCATAATAATAAAAAGTTAGCATCATGCTGATAGTAATAATTAGATAGAACTTTTATATTGTATAAAGCTAACTAAGATTGTAATGGTATGGTCTGATCTGTAATATATTTAATGGTACCAGAGCTATCTAGATATCGGACATTCATTAGTACATTTACAAGCATCTGGTCATGAAAAAAGTGTATAACATTAATTCTATCATTGGATGGCCACTGAAGTTTCTGAGTTGCATAACCATCTTCACACGTAAAATGTACTATCCAAATATCGTCCGCAGATAGTAATTCAGCATACTTAAGAACCCTTTCAAAGTGTTCATCAAGGTCTTTTTTCGTTGCAGTAGCAAGAAGCTCAAGAACAATTTTTTGACGATCCGTTGTAATTACTATATCGCTATGTGTGTGCTCATCCAGATGCCACTGTCCAATGACATCGAAGCCACACTTCTTGACGAGCCAGTTAGCCAGAATCCTGCTCAACTCTGCGTCGTACACGCTTTCTCGAGGAACATGTCTGTTTTTTCGACCATTCACATACAAATCACGTGCAATTTTAAATGACTTAGTGAACCCATTAGAAATGATGGTTTTATCAAAGAACTGGATGGCCGTCTGCAAAATGTTGAGAATATCCAGGGTGTCATCATCTTTTATGGGGACTGCACTTGTTGGGGAAGACTCATATAAATCGGGAATAACTCGTCGTCGCATCAGCTCATCTATAAAACCAGATGACATTCTGAATGTATTGTTGATATTATTGCTTACTGTTAGCACTCCTTCGGCTGTCAGGAATTCTGCCAGTTTCATTTCTCTGGTGTTAATGATTTGCACAGAACCGAGAAATCCTATGAACGAAGATCGAAGAAGGTCTACAGCAGGCTTGGCTTTATCCAAGGTCTCAAGCGTATCGACCATCTTCCTAAAGGTGGGATAACCAAGTATCACTTTTTCCAAAGAACCACTTGTAGTAAAATCCAACCAGGTTGAGATGTCAAGTGTTAAGCTTTTATCAATTTTTTTCATTAAGTGTAAAGAGATAACTTTTCCGCAAAGACAGACAAGGCCAGCATGCCTGTTATATAACAGGATCATGGGAAAAATGGATTTTAGATTTTTGATTTCACACGACTTTTCATCCGGTTATACATACCCATTTGTCCGTATGTAAATATCTTTAACGATCTCTTGATCAATGATTATTCGCTCCTCATCCGCAAACTCCTTAAATAAGATCTGTACTTGTTCCAGAGTGAAGTTCGGGTTCTGAAATGGCTCCTTGATATTGAATGGTGACGAAGTCACTTTTTTTGAGCTCAAATGTAAGATGCTGAAGGGACCGACTGCATTGATAGACCAGATAGCAAATTCTTCTTTTCTTGTTTTAATACCACGAACAACTTTCAAGAATGAGGATTTAATATCATCATTTGCTTCATACAATATATCAAACTCGTCTATGAAGAGAACAACCTTTTTTTTCCACCCACTTGTCGAAAACAAATCAGCGAAATCACCACCAAACTTAATATGTTTTTTGATATGATGGGGAGCAGTCCTGACGAGACATTTGCCGAATGATGACCAGAATGATTCTTTGCTTTCTATGTCAACCAGCTCAAGAGTTACACTGTTTCAAAGAAAAAAAAAGAAATATAAGCAACAGATGCAATGGTACTTGTGATCAGATGGCTTAACCGAGAATAAGCACTTACTATAGGCAAAGATAGCCTTCTTCTTCCAATTGTTCCATAACTCTAAACACCCGTGTAGATTTTCCAGAGGCACGTGCACCATGTAGTGCCACAAATTCACCATTCCGAATCTTATTAAGAAGTGGACCACTTGACGATAATGGGTCAACAAAGTAGGTAGCATCACGCTGAACTTTCCGAATGGCCCCATTGGTATCCCATTTTCTTTTGTTTTGTTCTGTGTTTCGTAATGAAACATATAACTAAGTATGATACCACGTTTCTATCACACATTTCTTACTTTCTTCTTCCGTGGCCTTCCTTTTTCTCTCGGGCTCTAATGGTTGCAATGACAGTCAGAAAACATAAATTGTGACAACGAAATATATCCTCCAAGGTAAGAGCTAAACCTAGAAAGACTGCACCAGTTCTTACGTTGGACTTCGACCAGAACGGCCAGAAGTTTCTCTTTTGCTTCTAATTGCTTTCTCGTCTCTCCTAATTGGTTTCCCATAAGTTCATTTTCCTGCTTATATTCCTTCCAATGCTTAAAAGTTCTTGAAAATGGCAAATGAAACAAATCAGGTCTCGGTGACTGAAGGCATTGAACTCGACGAGTAACGAAGTGAGTTGGGAAAACGGTCCTACGAAAGACCTGAGTAATTTTTGAAAAGGACATTTGCAAAATTTTGTGGCTTATCTGATCGCGATATGATATTTCTACGAACCGCAGTACATGATTACGACAAAAATGATGATTACACAATAGTGGCTTGCAAAGGACTTTACTAGCAACACGGAATGCAAATAACATAAATTTCGGCGGGGCTTTACTAAGGTTAAAGTTCATTTATTTCTGACACTGCATGTTTCGCACAAGTATAACTGACCATTTTTTTTCTATTACAGCTATTCTCTAAATTCCCGGACCACCCAGTTTATTTTTGTTCCGGAGATAAATTTTTTCATACGCAGTCATACGCANGTGATTATAAATGTTCGGCAGTAATTCGGGCCAAATCTGTAATTTCGGCCCACCAATTTTGCCTAAATTGTAACAGATATAAATGTAAACAATAAATAATACAAATTTACAATTTTGTAATCTGTGACACGTAACACTTTTTTGTAATTTAATTCTGAGTTATCATCAATCATTTATAATCACGTGCGTATGACTGCGTATGAAAAAATTTATC
>QKYT01000140.1:158188-183302 GCA_003550305.1 Glomus cerebriforme | reverse complement strand
TGTTTTTTAATAAGCTTTTTTGTTGATGTATGTCACAACCGAGACAATGAAGGTATCTCCTGGGGGACATGGAAGAATGCCTGTATGCTAATCGGGAGAGTCCCACTTAAAAGCCTCTGTTTTAAAAATTACTTTTAAGAAAAGGAATATCAGCTGACTTTTTTAACGGGTAGCGGTAAGACAGTGACTGTTGGGGAGTCCGTAGGGGTTGAAGGGATTTTTATTGGAGTGGGGGCGCTTTAGCCTTGTGAATTTTGTTCAGCTTCCGCAGATTCTCCAATCGGTAACAGGTCGGCTTTTTTTCGCTTAGCGAGGGGTAGTGTAGTTAGTTTAGTTATTTTGTAATGGTGGTGTATTCTATTTTTATAGTTCGCTGCTTTATCTTAATAAAATTATCTGCGCAAAGCCGCATCGTTAAAAAAAAAAAAAAAAAAAAAAAAAAATAGAGATTGTGCTTATATAGGAGGTAACTATAGAGAAGGATGACTGTAATTGATTGGCTATCAAATAAAAAAAAAATTTAAGTGAATTTGCCAAAAATTCATAAAATTTTATGCAACCCAAAGAACATCAATTTTACTATATATTACTAAGTAAAATTTATGAAATCTGAATATTTATTGTAGGGTAGTGTAGTACAATAATCTTTATACTTACCTTTGCATCTTCTCATTGATTTTCAATCAGAGTATCTCCAATAATTTTCATATATTCCATTTTCTAATAAGATCATTTTTATCAGATTTGTCTAAGAAGACACTAGTAAGTCACTTTATAAACATAATAAACTATACAATTATATTTTTATGAAGATTATGAATATGTTATATAACATTGGAATCAATTTGCTTGCTTGTAATATTAACGAGACTTTGAATATATTGATCAAATACTTGTTGTGCTGTTAACATAGGTCCTTCTTGTACATAAATTTTGTGAAATCTCCAATGCTAGTCTATCACTTTAAGGTAGTTTCAGAGAAAAACTCACTGATTTTGATATATAGTTGATAAAGATTTGCACTCAATATGAAATTATCAATTTTACTTATCTGTTCTTTACAAAAAAAAAAGATAATTAACTAATAGATCTAATAGATCTACATACTTATATTCATTTGTAGCTTCCCGTCTGACTACAAGTTAATCTGTTGCAATTATGTAGTTAAGCATATGATGTTTGCAGGCAATCTTTGATATATTAACCCTAACTACTCTTTCATATTAAATAATTGGGCAAAGTGGTAGCCTCTTGCAATACTAACAGATTACCTTTCCAAAAGTAGATTCTTTCCGCAGTCCTCTTTTCTTATACATATATTAAATATAGAAGATTTGCATATAAACCCTGAAGCATTAACAAACTAGTATTCAATCTATCCAAGAAAATATCAAGCTGTCTAATCAAGTAAGCTAGCTATCTTTCATGTTAAACTACCAGGTAGGGTCTGATAGTTTCTATACAACAAAAAAAGGCATGTATATATTATAAAAGGATACTAATGTTATTAAATACTTAACTTTAGGACAATACCATTATGAAGTATAAGTACGTAATGAAAAAGAATTTTTTAGAGATACTATAAATATAATAAATACATATATATGAGAAATTGATTGTCGCACAGATTGATCTTTGTTTTAGTCATGCGCTTTACAATTTATGAGTCATATGACTCATTAATTTTATTAATTTTTTAAAAAATGTTAGAAAAACAAATGAAATATATGATACTATCAAAGAGGGAGAAAGTACGCAGATCTTAAGCTATTTAATGCAAGTCTCAGCATCACATTATCTCTTTGTTCTCTCATATTTTCAAAAAATGTCTATAATTAATTTAATTAATTTATTACTATCACTAAAGCTAAATATAAGAATCTCATCCCATACTCTTTTATTATACTAAATTTCTGAAATAAATTTTAGAATTTTCATCTATCTATATTACTCTTACCCATACAGACTATATAAAAGATTATTTTCTGCAAGAAAACTTCTTCGAGTTTAAGTAATTTTAAATCTACAAGAATAAATTTAGAAAATTAACAACTGATATAAAAAAAATAATATTTCCAATTAATACTTACCATTACAATTCATTTTCACAACATTCCGTTCTGCCTTATATTTAGGAAATTTATTACTTAGAGTATTATAATAAAGGTATATCAATTTTTTTTATCGCTTAGGTCAGACTAAGCAGATTTTTTATTTAACATAACATAAGTTAGATGATAAGAGGGGGGGTGGGCTAAAAATAATACATATATAATATATTTTTTAGGATTTATATTTAATTAAATTAGCATTTATTACGCTTCGTATTTGTTTATTTTATCTGTCTTTAGTGTAATTAAACTGATAAATTTTTTCATTATTAAATTTTCATTTATGTCCTGTTGATCATATCCATTGTTTAACTTTTAAACTNTAAAAAATGTAACAAATAAATTTATTTTTTAACTTTAAACACTAAAAAAAAGGTTTAAAAATGTCTTATTAACATCATTTGACTGCTTGAATGTATTAAAGAAAGATAAATTCACTTTACATTNATGTTTGTTTGTGAATTCTATGGAATATTTGAAAAGTTTAGCAGATTGAAAAATTATACTTTATTATTTATTATATTTACAAATTTACTATTATAAATCTATTATATACAAACAATTTATGTTTTACGACGTTTAGAAGAGCGTCCATTAGTTTTAATCTCTTCTTTAGTATAGAACTTTTTTCTATTAACCTGACATCCTTCACATAATGGATAAATTTGTTTAAAATGCTCTTTTAAAGATTGAGGAGTTGTCACTAAATCTTCACTTTCTTCACAATAGTAACATATTGGATAATTTTCTGATTTGCGACTTGAATAATACAAAATCTCAATCGGTGAGTCACAACTGATTCGAGTACGNACAAATACTGCTTCTTTCAAATAATGATCATCAGAAAAAATTGGTGCATCACAAGAGTATGAATATGAATCCAATGCTTGTTGATAGTCTTGTCGTTCCTCATAAGTTAAGGATTTATCATTATATACATAATAACGTTTTTCACAATCTTTACAATTAATGTAACCACAGATTTTTTCTACAATCAAGATAAACTTTGAAATAGGCTCCGCATTTGCTTGTGATAGTATATATGTTGGTCTATACTTTTCAGTAGTTTCAGTTCCATAAACATTTTGAAAAGTTGCGTAATGATCTGTATTGTCTATTTGTTTAAAAAAAAATTATTAATATTAGATCAAAATCATATATAATATAAAAATACTGTATAATAGATTACCTTGCGAAAGAACGGGTCTAGAAAAAAACTTAAATTATGAAATTCTGATAATGGAAGGCGAATTGGTTTACAGTATAAACAAGTAGAATTATTGCATTTTTTAATNTAAAAATAAACATAAATATAAGAGTGTAAGAAAATTAAGGCATTTTATCAAATATATGATTGCATACCTGGAAGCTATATGCTCGCGCACGGCAATGAGTGTTCATAAATTCAATCAATGCAGTATAATGACGGATTTGTGCTTGTGTAGTTTCTTNGATTTTCAAAGTCGAATCTATAACAAAAATAGACTGCTTGAAAAGTTAAAATATTAAAATAAACATAAAAATCAAACAATGTAAATAAAACAATAAATTTTACCTCAAATAATTCAGCAACGGCTGAATATCAATATATCTGTATATTGGTTCTTCAAGTAGGGTATTATTCAATTGAATATAATTTTTATGAAGGCTATTACATTCACAGGCAGTAATTCAATACATGGTACTACTGTTTTCAGGATTGCAAGCACTTTCATCACAATAATGAAGCTTGCTCATACTAGCAGTAGTTGTAGCTAGATATTCTGAATATTTTCTTAGGATTTCAATTAAAGAAAATATTTCAGGCATTACTTGGTTCCATAAATCACTGCATGCCCATGGTTGATTAATGGATAATTCAAGTGAACTTGAAAGCTGAGCAAGCTTTTGCTATGACATCAGGTTTTTTTTATAATGGCTAGTATAATAAAATTTGTTATATGATTCACTATCCTGATAAGTTTTCAGCTTTGTAAAAAGAAATAGCAGATGGTATGTACGTACATGCAATGTAGAAAGATGTGGATTGATATACCAGAGTGCATCTGTGAGATGAGTCACAAATTTTTTGCCAATTGTATCATGCAAACCACCTGTCCAACCAACTTTTTGGACTCGAAAAATCTCAATAATTTCATTATAAAGTTGATCATAATTATTGTATACAGTTTGATGTTGGAAAAGTAAAGGTTTACTGGAATTCCTTATTAAAATGTTAAAAGCATTTGGCTGAGTTTGAATTGAAGCTGGTGTTAGTGTATCTGAATCTGTANTAACAACCAGATAAAATTTAACTTGCAAAAAGCCTAAAACTTCTAACATTTTTAAGTCACCATTTAGCCCATTATTAACTTCTCACCAACTTTCAGACTTTTCTCATCTAACGAATACTTGAACCTCNTTATCATCATATTGTCCCAATGTCATTGCATCAAAAAGTCTTTAAACTGATTATCTGTGGGTTCTATGCTCACTACGCGCTCAGAAATAACACACTTAGTATTTTCGTTAACTTGAACCAAGAGATAAAGCATATTTAGATGTTTATTTTACCATGGATTGCAGATTAAAATAAAGCACCGCCATTTTATGCGAAAAATCACTGAATATATGCTTAAATCTTAATTTATTACAGGTGTTTATTTGTAATTTAAAGAGTATATTAAAACTGGAGTACATTATTTAGGTAGTACATTACATCATTTAAGGAGTACATACATTTTACTCTATCAACTATCGCATTTTTTTTTAATTCAAGTGATCAGTAAATATCACATGACGCAATTCTATTGGCTATTATTATGTATTATATTTGTATTAAATTTTGAAAGATTGGGGGGGAGGGGGTTATGTTAAACGAAAAATCTGCTTGGCCCGGCCTTATATGTAAAGTAAAAAACAGCATTTTAAATCTTCTTCCAAAGTATAAGTAAACTTGCAGAGCAGCCAAAATTACATCTACAGCAAAAACTTAAAAGCTTTATGTCAAAAAAAAAATTGTTAAGTATTTTTTTGAAAAGTGCTGCACTACAAACCTGGCACACATTCAAGGAGTGTCATATGTATATCAAATACATTAATACTTTACATAATTTTTTCCAATCATAATTCTGTTTGTCTAAACAAAAAACTAATCATGAAATCTTGGTAAATACCAACTCTTACTTATCTGAATTGAGCATCAGAAGAATTTGCAAGTCTGGTATATCTCCAGACTTTTTGTCTGTACAGTTGTTTACGAATTTTATTGCAATAATATAGTGTGAAAAGATATTTGAAGAATTCACTATATTTAGAGATGACAAACTGGAAAGAGTCAAAATAGCTTGTATACAAAAATTATTCACCAATCAATTTATAACATATGCAGTTTATTATAATGATTATAATGATTTAAGTATTGTAACAATGTGTCTTTACAAATAAGGATATAAATAAAATTATCCCTCGTCCGTATTTACTGAATAGAAAATTTCAAAGAGTAACTAATATACACAATTAAAAAAATATTGGTACATTAAAATTCCGTGATGTTTTTTGATATATTGGTACACGCATTACTATATTTTAACGCCCGTTCAATAAATACAGTTATAATTTATAAGAATAAATTCCAAAAAATATCATGATCTTATGAAAAATAGTCAATAGTGAAAAAACAATAATGTTTACCGAAAGTGCATTTGCACGGATGCAATTGCAGTTGCTGTTTTGTCAAAAAAAGTATTTAATAGGTCACTAAGTTCCCTTTCAAATTTCAAAATAATATACAATCACCTCGTATATAAACAAATATATATAAAATTTAATTTAATTGGTTTAAAAAATGTTTTTGTCTTATTTCCTAAAAAATCATACAAATCGTTACACATAAACAATGTTTGAATCTAAAAATTTCTCATTATAAATTGTGACATGATATAGAATCAAAATTTTAATTTTGAGGCTTCTCTTTTTAATCTTTTTTATTCATTCTCATCTTTTTTTCGTTTTCAAATAGTTATTACTAGATCATGTCCGCAGAGCAGATTCAAAATGTAAGTATACTTATTTTCATCGTTATCACTTATCAGGACACCTTTTCATTACTTTTTTCCCTTAAAATAGGATGAGCTCTTACAAATTCTTCAGGCGCTACTTCCGCAAGAAGAAAGTGGGTCATCTAAACCGCATACAAATGTTGAAAAAAAACCTTTAAAAAGAAATAATGGTAATAAAAAAGATTCAAAGGGCATTATATACCCGTATCTATCAGTCGGTGAAAAATTGGCAGAAAAGTTGCTTAAAGAGCTTTTCGATATTGATAATTTGAGTGCCTACAAAGAGCTCGTGTTTTGGCTTGAAAAAACCTGTTGGATCATGAAGAATTTCGAGTTCCCGTCATTCACTACAAATGGATCGGGGGATCGCTACGCTGTACACATGATCGCGTTGATAAAATATATTCGTTCGAATCCTTACACGGCTAAATCGTCTGGTTTTATTGAATTCTATAAATCACAACCAGAATCGAAGGACTACCCACTAGTAGACCGTGGCGTTTATTATCCGAACACAATTTTCGGTCAGCTACTTAACATTAGTAATGCAAAAGACGAAGATGTACGATTTGCAGATATGGTACACTCAGTGTTTCCACATGGGCGTAAAGTATTACAATGGAAACAACAAAACAAGGTACCTCCCTCAGTTAACCAAAAGATTGACTTACCCATGGACCGGATGAAGAATTGGTTACTAGATTTCGAAGAATCGATTTATTTTGATGAGCATCTCGAGCTTAAGGGACGCAAAGTCAAGATCTATTCTTATGGCTTAGAAACTCAAACGCTTATGTTTACCTTCGAGTATAACCGACTTGCCCAGTTATATGGAATTGAAATGGTTGGATTAGAAATAATGAAGTCGTACTCATTCCTAATGAATAATAGGGAATCAAGGAATATTATGCTCGAGAACCAAATTTGGATGAACGGAAGCGATAATGATTTTGATGCCATTTTTAGAATGACACACATGTTGACAGATAAAATTGGCTACACTGTGCTAGCTGAGAAGTTTCTTGGATTGGAACGAAAGCTCCACTCATTTTTGTTCCGCCTTCATACAGATTTGAGAAAGAAATGGCTTTACGATCCAATGGATTATTACTTTTTCATATTTTCTATTTTGCTTGGAATTGCGACATTGATACAAACGGTGGTGGCAATTATTTCTCTTCGTCTCCAATGGCTCCAATCATCAAACTGAGAAAATTTTCTACTATTTCTACATACAGTATATATTATATACATTTGTTTTTGAGATATAAATAATTATATAATAAATTTGTTAAATTAGGTCAATTTCTTTGACACACTTTTTTGTTAAAGCATTGCAAACAGTTATATTTGAAAAGGAAATTTTTTTATTTGTCGATCCTTAATCAAATAAATATTTTTATTTTATTTATTATTTATTTAATGATCATAAAAAAATTGGGTTGAACTCCTAAATTGTATAGAAAAAAGTAAATATATTAACGATAGCATGTAGATAATCAACTTATTCAATTGCTGTTACAGATCTGAAAATGGTACTCGTCAAAATTAAAGATAATATTAAGGGGTATTGTAATTATTCTTTTTGTATTGGCACAATTTTCATTTGTAGTTTCCTCTGAAAACCGGTTGTTTGATTGACTGAAATAAGTAATTGAGAAAAATTACATAATAAATTCATAACTTATTTGATTTTATTTGATTAGGTTTATTCTTTAGCCAATCAATATCACTCTATTTTTTTTAATCTTTATTTGTGTCGAGAACTACAATGACTGTACCTTTCATCAATTGTTCAAAGTTCTTGTGCGACAAGAGAAAAGGGCAAAATGAAGGACCGAAACCGTGACTTTGGTATATATAAAATTTTAACTTTTTTAGCTTTGTGCGAAAAAAAATTGATTACATATTTGAATGTCCAGAATATTAAAAATTCCCACAAAATCTCTTAAAAATAAAAGATGCACAGTATTTTTGCCAAGCACACGTTTATTTTTAGTTAACATGTGAAAAAAATCCTTCATTATCCATCTATAATAATTCAGCATAAAACGAAGTGAGATTGTTCTTTAATATTTATTTTTAACCAATTTCTACTTTTTTGCAAAGTTATGAATGCACAATTTATCATTCGTTGTCGTAATGTTTTAATCATTGATTTCATTTTTATCATTTGCCCTTATTTTTTATTTATTTTATTTGTCTGTTTTGGTTTTACGCTCTTCTTAAAAAATGATCAAAGCTATTGATCAAATAAACTGGTTCCTTAATCGTTTCTTACGTTTCTTTTGGATCAATGAAAGATTTAGACCACGCGTCATTTTTATAATGGTCATTCGGATGTTTTCTGTTATAGCAGCGCTTTTCTTTTGGAAATCAAGTGATTTATTTTCGGATAGATACTTTAACTATCCTATTGCATTTGGTATCATTTACGCTGGTCGTAGATTTGGGGTTGTGCCCGCAACAATCACTGTGATCTAATTTTTAGTGTATTTTTTCGGTAGGTTTAGTTTTATTCAAAATAGCTCTATATAATCAATCTTATAATTAATTTGATTAGGACGTCCTTTAATACTGTCCAAACCACATGGTTCATTCGTCTTTTTTATTTCGTATTGGATTTGATTGTACCTATTGTAATGCATTCATTATTGGCTGCATTTGTCAACGAACGTGTTAATAGAGTTAGGCAAACGGAGGAGGTAATACGGATTAAAGTCTAAATTGAGACTTCAATAAATAATCTTGAATTCTTTATTTACATATCTTAGGTTCAAGCCAGATCTATATTTTTGAGAATTGTTAGCCATGGTAAGAAATATGCTGAGCCTATTTGTTCCTGTTTATCGAAAAAATATACATTTTCATTCTGATTTTTTGTTATCTATAAGAGTTGAGAACACCAATACATGGAATTCTGGCTAGTACAGAAATTCTCCATGGGTCGCGACTGACTTTTGCACAACGCTCGCTTATTTCTGCTATCGAAAGTGCCGGAACGTAATTCACATTGCTGATCACATCTTACGTGTTTCCAATACGGTAAGCTTTCGAGTTTGTATAACTTTAGATCTACTTTATTTTAATATCTGATACTGTATTTATAAACTATCAATCGTAATTTATTAACAATAGCGAGGTCTAGGTAATATGATCTATTCTTTATATTACATTCGGTTTAACTTTATACGGTTATAGATTATATTAATTCATGTTTTATCTATTATGTAGAAGAAAATGTTTGTCAACTAGAGCGGTTCGATTTATATCGTACGTGTGAACAACTTAGTGATGGCAATCTTTGATCGTTATCGATTATTTTAATTTGTTCAATTACTTTTAAATGAAACTTTATTAACTATGTATGTTATATCTACGAAAATTTAGGAATGTCTCCACTTTTTGAAAGTCAAGGATTCGAATTTGAGTTTGGTTATCAAGTTCCGTTTCTCAATCTCTATTTATTGGAGACATTGGAATTCTCAAACAAATTATTGTAAACGTAAGTTTCATAAATTTCTTTTGTCATATGATGAAATGAATATTAATCATGCACAAATCATTTTACTTTATAACGTTAAATTATTTTATTTAATATAAGTCAATGAGTAATGTGATACGTTAAACCCGTTGGAGCTTGCAATTTCTATTTAAATTAAACTTTATTTATAAGTTTGTTTACAATTAAAATTTTATCAGTTAAATATTACTCAAAATGGAAAAATAATATTTGCCGGCAAAATCAAGGATAAATAAGTAAACGATAAACCCACAAATTTATTTACTATCGAATTTTATATTACTGGAATTGGCCGCATTCTAAGTGATCTCGAATCTTATATAAAGGTAATTTTTCTTTGTTGCATTAAAGGTATTCATATAAAAATTTCCACTTTATAACCATTATTTATTTAGAGAGCGGATCTTATTGAATCTTATTCCGAGCTTCATAGCGGAATTAATGGAATTAGGTATTTTAAAAAAAACATTTTTTATGATTGTTAATATATTTTGTTTGAATTCATTTTCACAGATTCGCAAAGACACTTGTCACTATAACTGGAGGCAATTTTAAATTAATGACATCATCTAGAGATCCAAAGTCTCATGAATTCTCGCATACCTTTATTATTACTATCGATTTACAAAAGACTGTGGAAGAAATTGTCAAATTAATGTGACAAAATCGTTTCCATTGCGTTATATCACTGAAGTTGGAGACGATCCAAGAATCTCACTTCGCGTTGGCATTATTCAAGTGGAAACTCACAGAAAATGTTCTTTTACAATGAAAAAAAGTTGAATCTATTCTCAAGGAAGATTTTTGAAATGCAAATGGTTCAACGTATTTTTATTGAAAAAATTGACAATAAACAAATCAATACAATGATTTTTGATACTTCTGAACTTGAAGATCAGCTCATTGAGGAAGTATGCCAAAGAGCTAAAAGCGCTAGTGTCATGATTATTTGTATCACCAAAATGTTGAGAAATATCGTAATAAGTGATATAGCAGCCAAATCTGGTATTCACGGAGATAAAATTTATTTAATTGGCAAAGTAAGAATTAAAGAAATATATATCATGAATGATTTTATTAAAATTAATAAAAACTGTTTTTTTTTTGTTAAAAAATAACCTTTAACTCTGTGGAATGGATTGACCGCTGCGACGAAATGTAATTAAGCAGATAGAAGGTATTCAAGAGGAATAGAGTAAGTTTTAAAAAAAATCATCATTAAACTTTATTATAAGAATACGAAAAGAGTCATAGAATATTGTATATTGAATAAAAATAATATTCATAGCATTTTGTTAATAGCTTATAAAGAATTAATATTATCTACAGAACAAAGTTAAATTCTGTGGTTTAAATATACTATTGAACTATTTGATTTATTTTATATTTATAAAGAGAAGAGTCCAAAGATTATAAATGTGAATATTAACAATATATTTATCATTTAAAAGTATGATATATATTATAAAAATAATGATAAAAATAAAAATTTACAAAGTTATCATAAATGCGATCTATAATACAACAATCAATTTAATTCTATATTTAACAAATCTCCCAAAATTCTAAGTTTACATCAATTATTTTTTAATTAATTTTTTTTTTTTTTTTTTACTATATATATAATGTTTCATCCTCTCATTTTCAAAAATTTTGATAAAAATTTTAATTATAAATTTTGTCCCGTGTTAAACATAATCAAATTGGTATTTTATGTTTGAGTAGATTGATTTTGATTCTTTCGATTAAGAGAAGTTAGAGAATGTTGACTTTGATTCCGTAGGGACTGATGTCGATTTAAGGAAAGTTGACTTATACTACGGTTAGAAGGTCCAGGACTGAAGTCAGATATATCAATTTCATTTTTAGCAACTTCTTCATTCAATTTTTTATTTATAGCTGCTTCTTCATATCCTTCAATTCCACTTTCTTTTTCAACCACCTTTGTATTTTCCGATGATCTACTATTTTTCTCTATCAGATAAGTATTCCACCAGTAATATAAGAAATACCAAAAGATTATAGCGATAATAAAAAATCCATAACTGATAAACATCGGGGACAATTGTTGAATCCTTTCTTTTCTTGAATATTCATTACAAGATGGTGGATCAAGATTCAAAGCTTCTGGACATCTATCATCAACTACAAAAGAAAATGTTAAAATAAATAATCCTGCTAAAATAAAAATTGTAGCTACGGGCAATGGAACTTTATAAAGTTTTTCTTCTATCTTTAATAAATTATAAGAATTTCCGTTAAATTTGCTTTTTTCTTCTTCTTCAAAAGAAAATCTTTTGTTTTTTAAATTATTTTTATTTCTATTTCGAATTATCTATAATTTAAAAATTTTTTTTTAAAAAAAAGGAATGTCAAAAAAAAAAAAAGATGAGAAATATTGTAAATGATTGATTAAAATTTGTAATACATACCAATAACCCTACACCAGTAGCAAAATAAAAAATCCAATAACTGTACATTGAAAAAGTTGAAAATAACGTAAAACTTGTCAGAGTAAAACTACTTCCAACAAAAAATATAATTAATGTACACCAAATAAATTGTGCAAATAAAGCGTTAACTGGAGTGTTAAAATAATTATGCCAAGTTCTTAATTCATAAGAATATATCGGAAAAAAATGTGATATTGCTGCTGCAACAATAACTCTTGAACCACTAAAGAATTTATTAAAAATTAAAATTTTTTAAAATATATAATTTTGATTTACTATTATACTAAATATTAATTTACCTCCATACTGTTGATGCAGCGGTACCGATTACGGAAAGTACGACTAGAGCGGTGAAAATTCTAACAATTACTTCAGATTCACCAAATAATTGGCGAAAGAATGTTGCAGCTATGGTCTCATCTGATTTTGAATCCATAGAACTTGCTGGTACAACTGAAATAAATGCCACATTTACAAGAAGGTCTACATATGTAAAGAATATATTAATATAATAAATTATAAAATTTATTAATCACTTCTATCTATTTAATATACATACAAATTATTGTAACGATTCCAACACTTATACTATTACTGTATATGAGTTTCTTTTCTACCTTCCGGAATTCATCAAGTGAATCTTTAAATTAAATAAATGGTTATTGACTGTAAATTAAGGAACGATTCGCTTAATTCAAAATAACTTACAGTTCAAACTATTCCATCCATCATAACTAAACATAATCTATAAATGAATAATATCTAAGTAAATAATATTCGCTTAAAAATTTTTCCAAAACAAAAAAATAAACGAGGTACATTTTATTTACCAATAGAATAGAAGTAGAATAATCTTTAATATCTGAGTTTCCATTTATTTGAGTTTGCCAATTTATCCGACTTACTGACCAATTTGCAATTAATCTATAAATTCCGGCTATCGCAATAATGGAATATGTCGTCAATTTTATGATGGCCAGGGTTTGGTTTATATAATTCGCCCATCTATTACTGAGCATATGGTATATTGTAATTATAAATAAAAATCCAACCGCTATTAATTTTATAAACCTAGAAAAGATAAGAATCTTTTAATTAAAATTATTATTTAAACATATTAGAAGTAAATAAATTATTCTTACCAAAACGGAGAAAAAGGAAGGTGCCATCCATTCGTAATTTGTTTGATGTCGTCATCATATCGATATCCTTTAATGGTATACCAAAAATACTGCGCCGCAGATTGCAAAACTGCGCTAATAATTCCTGGTCGAATTGCACTTAATATAAATACAGTACATATAATATATATGTTAAAAAAATATTCTTGATGGGTTTAAAAAAGTTTCATTGAAGAATTTATACTTACAAAATAAACATAAAACTGAAAAGATAACTCATCATGAATTTTGGATCTGGATAAGCAGTTTGCAGATACTTTGTTTCTCCTCCACTTATTTTATGAATGACGCCAAGTTCAACGTAAGATAGAGATCCTGACATACTAACTATCCCCCCGACAAACCATAATAATAATACAATCTCAGGGGATTTTACTGCCTTCCAAATAATCCCTGGTGAGGTAACAATTCCCGACCCAATTACATTATTTATGTTCATACCAATACCATAAATTACACCTAAAAGTTCCTTTTCCTTCGCTTGGAAATCTATTATAGACACCTTTGAAGTATTCGATAATGAAATTCGTACTTCATTAGATTCTCTTTCCGTCTGAACCAAGTCTGATTGTGTGGTATCATTTTTAATTGCAGACATTTTCGTTTCATAAAAAAGATTTTTTCGTTTATCTCATAAACAAACAAAGAAATTCTGTTTTCAAAAATGAGATTATTATAAAAAAAAGAGGAAAAAGGAAAAAAGAATATCATTTATAGATGATACACGTACAACCACGTAAAACAAAAAAAATATCAGATATGGATTTGTTGTGAAAATC
Source organism: Glomus cerebriforme (assembly GCA_003550305.1). Lineage (NCBI taxonomy): Eukaryota > Fungi > Glomeromycota > Glomeromycetes > Glomerales > Glomeraceae > Glomus > Glomus cerebriforme. The sequence goes on along the minus strand of QKYT01000140.1, from coordinate 169,215 downwards.
TTTTATGGTAACGTATGACTTTTTTTTTGTAATTCCAAACACTTTTTTTTTTTTTAAATGAAAATATATATTTAAATATCATTTTATTTCACTTAATTTGGCCCCTTAAACAGGTTTTTCATGATCCTTGAAAAGGGTTAAATAAAGTTTATTTTACTTTAAACGGAATAAAACTCCACAGAGTGGTATTGAGTAATAGATTCTAACCCTAATTATTTATCTTTGAAATGTGTGACAAAATACCTAATAAAGCTTGTAGGTAGAAATCAGGGATAAAGCTTTTAAATGGAATTTGTTTCTAGAATAAACTTTAACCAAATTTATTGTTTTCCGTAGATTAAAATAATTCGTAACATGTTCGGAATATCGAATTTGAAAAATCTTCAGATAAACCTTAATAACACAATTGTAAATCGTAACACTATCGTAACATCATCATTATCGTCAAAAAACAATTAATATAAATAACCCTGCTAATATAAAAAGATAAAAAATATTTTTTTTTTTATTTTTCCTATTTTTTTTATCAAATCCAACTTGGGTGGATATTCGATACCTCAAACTGACAACTTTAGGTTTAGTATATCGAACGTTCTAACCTAGCCAGATTTGGGGCATGGGATTGTTCCAAGTTGGAAAGTTGGATTTGGGTACATGGGTCGCGCGTTTAGGCGAAACAATAAACCTGCAAAATGAAAAAAAAGCAAAAATTGAAAACAACGAGAGTAAAACCACTTCCAACAAAGAATCAATGAACGTCAAATGAATAAAGCTTTAATTGGCATATTAAGTATTCCTCTTTAATTCATTCGGGAAACTCCGTACATCTGATGGATGCAGCGTGCTTATTAAAAAAAGTACAACAGACTAGAATAGTAAAGATTCTAACGATCCACCACGAAGAGTGTGGTCTCATCTATTTGATCTTTATTAATATAGAAATCGAAGATCTATTGTATATTGTTCAGAGAATATAGTAAATGAAACTCATCTGGTGAGTCTACCTTATCAATTAATCTGAAGGTTAGATCAGCAATATGTACATATATATTAAATTGTACTGCGCTTGATAAACTTAATCTTTTGCGACATTTCCCACTACATTTCAATACACTTCCACCTGTTTTGTTGAACATAATGGGTGCTTGATCGGCCAAAGATCTTTTGACATTATTGCTTGCAGCCAATAAAAAAAATTTTAACAGACAAACAACACAATTGGCAGATGTACCATCATATCAAACAAATAAAAGTACAAAAATAATAAATAAATAATTCAAATCCCTATTAAGGAAAACAAAAAAAAAAAAATGAAATATTGTTTTTGTATTTGTTATTTAAGAACGAATGAATTTATTGATGAAAAACCTAACCTATACACATATTTCATTTGGTCACTTTTTAATTATGTATTATTCTTTAAGATTCATTAAATGTTCTCTCTCATAGTTTATTGTGTATAAAGGCAATAAAGACGATGATCTATTCTCTCGAGATTTTTATGTACTTTGATTCTGTTTAAAATTTACCAACAATAGTTAAACGTAATTAAACATTGTTCTGACGAGATATTACCTGATTAATCCTGATATTATCATGGTGTTGCACATATTGTTTGTTCATCCCAAAAAATGTAGTTATCCTTCTCAGATACTTATCTTTCATTCAAGCTCTACTTATATCCTAAAAGTTGTATATGTGACTGCGTTCTGTGACGACCTAAAAGAAGGGTATGTACTGTATATTTAAAACACTATATTAACTTTCAGATTTTTTATTTTCTCCAAACTTGTATTGATTTTTGTCAAATACATTATTAAAGATTAATATTTATTATTTTTATAATTAAATTAATCAGATTATGTTAGAATAAGTTTTGTCTTAAATCATAGGAATGTTGGAAATGTGATTTTGTTTCAGAATTTTAAATTAAGCCGTAAATATACCTAAATAGTTATGTTCCGTAGTATCGATTTAATTGGTTGATTCTGGGTTCCGTTATGAGCTAAAATTATCGCCGTTTCCAAAATGATGTGCTGATATATATATTCGGATGAAAAAAATTTACCAATACCGACCAATATTAAGCTGGTATTCATAAGAGAATATTTGTAATTTTTTTTTTCATCCGAATATACCAGCACACCATTTTGAAAACGGCAATAATTTGAATTCGCTACCTATTGGCAGCGATGCAAAACTTACCTTCTTGACTTGTATGAATTACTTTCTTGACTCGCATATATGTAATATATACTCAAGATAGTAACAGGTCAAGAAAGTAATATTTGCGGCAATGATAGTTATTTGAATTACCGGATAATAATATTTGTTTCATTTAAAGACAATCAATAATTCATTTTCTTTCAATATTAATACAAAAGAAAAAGGGACCAAAAAAAAAATATATATATTCTTTTCTATCAGTGACCAAAGGATACATTTGTTCTAGAACATGATCTGTTAAAAAAAATTTTTTTGGTCCCTTTTTCATTTTTTTTTTCCAGCACTCATCCCAAAATGAGAATTTATTATTTTTTTTTTTAGTATTGTACATACATTTTTTTAGCATACTTTTTTTATTTTCTTTATATACTAAATAAATAGATTAATTAAATATTACAAATTATTACCAATAAAAAAATATATATATAATTACTAAAATAATTTAATTTTCTATTTTATCATTATCATTTTCAGCCGCTATTCTAATAATTCTTTTACTCTTTTTAGTTTCCCACCAACAATATAATACATACCAAAATATTACAGCGATAATAAGGAATCCATAACTAATTAATAAAGGAGATAATTGTTGAAGTCTACAACTTGTTGAATCAAGTCCTGGACAATCACCATTAACCACGAAAGAAAATGTTAATATAAATAATCCTGCTAATATAAAAATTCCAACTGCAAGTATTGGAGCTCTAAATATTTTTTCATCTGCTCTTGATAATATAGGAGTATCATCATTTTTTTCTATTTCTGTTTCATCTCTTTCTTTACTTTTATTTCTAAACCGAATTACCTAATAGTATAAATTATAAAAATCAGTAAAAATATACATAAATATTTGAGAGAAAAATAATATATATATATATATATATATTGATTAATTACTTACCAATAAACCTACACCAGTGGCGAAATAAAAAATCCAATAACAATACATTGAAAATGCTGAAAATAATGTAAAACTTGTAACCGTAAAACTACCACCAACAAAAAATATAATTAATGAGCACCAAATGAATTGTGCGAATAAAGCATTAATTGGTGTATCAAAATGTTTATTCCAAGTCCTTAATTCATATGAATATACTGGAAAAAAATTTGATCCTGCTGCTGCAACTACAACTCTTGATCCACTAAAGAATTTGTCATTAAAAAATTAAAATTTTTTAAAAAATATATATATATAATTTAATATAATTTATTTTGCTGAATATTATTAATTTACCTCCATACTGTTGATGCAGCGGTACCAATTACAGAAAGTACGACTAATGCGGTAAAAATTCTAACAATTACTTCAGATTCAAATAATTCGCGAAAGAATGTTGCAGCTATGGTCTCATCTGAGTCTGTAGTGTTTATTGAATCTTGTGGTACAACTGAAATAAATGCCACATTTACAAGAAGATCTATATATGTAAAAACAATATTAATAAAATTCAATATTTTCAACTTCCATCCATTTTAATTATACATACACACTATTGTAACAATTCCAACGCTTATACTATTACTGTATATGAGTTTCTTTTCTACCTTCCGAAACTCATCAAGTGAATCTGTAAAAATTAAATAAATTCATTATTAATTGTTATTGACTTTTCGATTAATTAATTCAAAATAACTTACAATTCAAACTGTTCCATCCATCATAACTAAACATAATCTATAAATAAAATGATATCTAAGTACATATTCGATTAAAAATGTTTTCAAAGTAAAACAGGGTATATTTTTTTTATTTACCAATAGAATAGAAGTAGAATAAGATGTAACATCTGCATTTCCATTTATTGGTTGTTGCCAATTTATCCGACTTGTTGACCAATTTGTAAATAATTTAATAACTCCTGCTAATGCTATTATTATATTTGTAGCCAACTTAATGGCGGCTAATGTTTGATTAATATAATTTGCCCATCTATTACTCAACATGTGATATATTGTAATAATTAATAATATTATTACTGCTAATAATTTTATATACCTAAAAAAAAAAAAGATAAAAAGAAAAAAAACTTGGATTAGATCTATAAAAAAAAAAATTGATTTAAACACTTAGTAATTGATTACTTACCAAAATGGAGAAAAAGGAAGATGCCATCCATCTTTATCTAGTTCAAGTTTTATATCATATCGATATCCATAAACAGTATACCAAAAATACTGTGCCGCTGATTGTAAAACTGCGCTCAGGATTCCTGGTCGAATTGCACTAAATGAAAAACAAATAAATTAATTATAATCCAATTTCTAAAAAAAAAAACTTAAGATTTCATATACTTACAAAATATACATAAAACTAAAAAGATAACTAATCATAAGTTTTGGATTTGGAAAAGCGGTCTGCAAATATTTTGTCTCACCTCCACTTATCTTATGTATAACTCCAAGTTCAACATATGATAATGACCCTGCCATGCTAATTATTCCACCGATTAACCATAATAATAATACGATCCCAGGAGATTTTACTGCTTTCCAAATAATTCCTGGTGAGGTGACAATCCCCGACCCGAGTACGTTATTGATGTTTACACCAATACCATAAAAAACGCCTAAAATTTTATTTCTCTCCAGTTCAGGACTATCTGAAGATTGTGATTGTAGTATTATTTCTTCATCAATTTGAGGCATATTTGACATCACAGTATCATCTTTATCACTATCCACTGACATTTCGGTTCATAAAAAATTATTAAAAAAATTTTTTTTTTTTGTATGTTATTTTACAGTTATTTAACCATTTATATAAAGTCGTTACGATCAAAAATAGCATTCATTATGTTTCACTCATTATTTAAAAAAGGAAATTCTGAATTCAAATTTTATGTTACATCCGATAAGCGATTTAATTNNTTTTTTTTTTTTTTTTTTAAAAAAAAAAAAAAAGATTGAGATAAAATACAATGTTCAAGTAAATTACACATACACAACGGCGTGAAATCTTTGTGACCAAGAATTACATAATTAAGTTCATAAAATAAAATGATATTGTTTATAGAATAAAAAAAACCCAAATTCAAGTTTCATTATATGCGGTATACTTACTTGTTTTATAAATTAATCCTTATTATTTTTTTTTTTATTGTCTAACTCAAAATAAATATTTAATTTAAAGATATAAAAGGGTTAGTGAGTTGATGGACTCCTTTACTTAAATTAAATCATTAGTTATTCAAAACTACCATAATTAGATTATAAAAATTAAGATTTTTTGGTAAATTTTTCTCCAGTAGAACAAAATTTTTTATTGTGACCAAACTTTGAACATTTAAACAAAGACAATAAAGAAAAATATAAATATAAATACCTGCAAGATTACGAATCTTTTAAATAAAATCCTCCTGCAATAATTCTTGAATCAACATCCAACAGGAATTTTTTTTTTAAACTTATATAAAAATAACTTATTAAAATAAATTTATTTGGAAAATAAAATTATCCACAAAAAGTAGGTAGTTAATTGGTTTATTATAAGAATATACAAATTAATATAACAGTTGTAATAATTTCATTAATTTTATTACTGTTATCACAAGAAAAATTAATAACATTCATCTTGTACCTTATCGATTAAAATGAATGTTTATAATAACAGATAATAATGATAATATCTTAAACCTAAAAAAAAATATCTTAGATTAAGTTGTTATTTAAAATAACCAAAATGAGTTTATATTTTCGTTGAAACATTTTGATATTAACCAACCGGAGTTAGTGACACCAATTACGTCATTACGTCATTTACCATTTTTGAATGTGAGATGGTGGTCTATATTTGAATACACCTTTATGACGTTTATACTAATTATAGGTTATCAAAAATGTTGAAAATACACCCGTTTTTTCATTAAAAAATAAACAAATAAAGACACAATGTTTATCTTTTTTTCAAGGCAGGAGAATTTTGCGCGGTTTTTGCATATGATGTATCAGTCTATAAAAAAACTAAACGTCACGAAATAACTATATCGGATATTTATTTTCTTTTTAAACAAGAGATAACGAACTTGATGATCGTAAAGAATGTTTACATCATAGAACATTTTATTTCTGTTATTACGTCAGAAACAATAATAAAAAACCGGTTTTTTGTCATTTATATGAATTTTTTTATTTTCATTCTATTTTTTCATCATTTAATTTTAAGTTGTATTTATAATAGATCATAAAAACCGAAAAAAACTCTTAGTTTCTATCATTATGCACGCACTTATCTTCATATACGTCATTTGTGATCGATTTTAATGTTGTGCAAAATAATAATTAATTATATTTATTGGTTATTCGGGAATCGTCACTTCCGTGCCGATTACATGAACGAGGATTTTCTGCGGTGATTATGATTAACTCTGCGTGTGATCAAGACTAATTATTTCGTGTGATTCGATAACATGATTCTGGTAATATGATGATATACTTTATTTTATTTTATTTTATTTTATCTTTTTTTTTTACACATACTGTACAGTCTGTACTTATGGTGATAACTGATAAAGTAGAAAAACTATAATAGTCTAATGCAATATTTGACTTGACTGTAACTTACTGTCCTCCGCTACGGTGTCAGAGGTCAGAAAATTGTCTTGATGATGAAAAGTATATAATTTATTTAGGATAAAAATAAAATTTTGTTAGGTGCATCCCACGTGATTCGGCCGGCATTATGACGCTTAGCCGGTATATATTAACAGATAGAGAACTAGTAATTTACATACAATACTCATACAATATGAATACTATGAACCTGAATGTTTAATATCATAAAATATACTTATTCCAAATATGATTTTTTAATGGTACTTTCATATCATCAGAATTTTAAAATTACTGTATATAATTAATAAAAGACATTTACCATTTTGGCATCTTCAAGAATAAGATAGGCCCTTTAATGCAATACCATAATAATGGCAATTAATTATTAATATACTTTTCTAACTATTTTTTAATAATACAATTTTCTTAGTATTTTTAAAAATAAGTTGCACAATACAAATATCATAATCCTAAATTTTTAATTCTAAGAAGTAAAATATTTTAGGATAAATCTGAATATGGGGGTGAGATATTTATACATCACCAGAATTTTTCTAATTTGGTAATTATGGCCGAAATTAAGAAAATTTTCTTTTTGGGAGTCTCATGTAACCTAAATTTTGATTTTGAAAAGAAACGAAATTGCCTTTTGGTTTGTGTAATGTTATCCAAATGTCCAAAAATAGAAATTCTGGTCAGAATTAATTTTTTTGGCTAAAATTAAAGGATATGACGATTAACATATGACAAATAGGATTTCACATTTTGAAAAAATTATGTTCCTAGAATAGGGTATGATATGGGAATGACAAATAATTGAAAGTGATGAATAATGATGTCATGCTCCTGTGAGATATACATTTGCCCAATATTTTATATATAATATTAGATTAATAAAGTTCTATTATTTTTATAAGATACATTCTATTATATTTTTAACAATTATTTATTTATTATTTAATAATAACTTTTTTATTATTTTTTATAATCTTTTTATATAAAATATAATGAAGTATTAAATTTTAATATGATAATTGCAAGTTTATTATTTTTTAACCTGTTTAAATCAATACAATAAATAAAAGTATTTTATTTATTTTTTAAATTATTTAATAATATAAGTTTATTATTATATATATAGGTATATATTTTTCTTTTATAGATAGTATTTTATATGAATATTATTCTGGTAATTGTTAGCAGATATAAAATATTTAAAGATTCATCTTTGGAACTATATTCACAAACAGTTAAAATATATATTAATATTAAATATTTTTTGATCAAAATTAATAAGTAATATGATTAATATTAAAGCAATAAAAAATTCTAAATATAAAAAATATTAGATATAAATATAAATAATTCAATTCTATTCATATTTGTATTTATATTCTATAATAATATTATTTACAAATAAGTATAAATAATAAATCATTTTAAATATAAATATTTCTGTAGTCTTAAAAAAAAGTAAATAGTTCAATAAAATTACTTTTAGTTTATTGGTAAAGTATAGTGAGAGATAAGATCATTATTACCAAATTTAATAATATAATTCCATATGTATTAAATTTAAGAAAGTTCATTTATTTATTAAAAATAAAGCTAATTTAAGGGTTACTTTTACCTTACAATAAAAATTACTATTCTTATTAAAATTAAAGTATTTATTAATAGCTATTAAAGTATTTTAATATTATCAGTATATTATTAAATAATTATTCAAAGTAAAGCAAAGAATTATATATTTTTATGCAAGGTGATAACTATTATAATTACGTACCAATTTTTATTTGTTCAGTTATGTATCTTAAATTTGATTAATTAATAATAAATAAATAAATAATACATGTGACATAGCACATGTATGTGATTGCTAAATAAAATAAAAATAAAAATATGCACTTCAGATTTAAAATGATTTCCATTTCCTAATTTTAAAAATATCTTTATATGAATTACTAAAGTTAAATAATACTAAATAATTATTAAAATAATAATTGCATATGATAAGATTTCTTAAATTGTATTATATTTAAATAATTTATATTAATAACAAGTTAAAAAAAATATCTTTTTAATCTTAAAGACTTTTTAAATATTAATTATATAAAATAACATATATTTAATATTATTAAGGTAAAAAAAGTTATTAAAAAATTAAAAGTAAAAATTACTTTTAATATTACTTTTTCTTATAATATATAAATTTTACTAATTTACTAATATCTATTACTCTGATTGATTATTATATATTTTATTAGAATTAGGATTTATATTAAAATATTAGGTTAGAATATTTATTACATTATATTATATCTTACTATTTCTTATTTTTATTAATTAATCTGAAAATTTAGAATTTTTTTACTATATAAATTTCTATTTATTATATTACTAACCAATTTAAATGATAAATAAAAATTAACTAAATTTATATAATAATATATTATACAGTGATTATCAAAAGAAATGCAATACTTTAATTATTTATCATAAATTATATGCAAATCTGTTGAATTATATTCAATTAAAATGAATATATTTAGTTTATTATATAATGTAATAAAAATATCAATTTAAATAATTTTAATTAGACAAATTTTATATTACATAATGATTTATAATAAAATGGTATTGTATTTTTTTTGACAGAAATAAATTTTATTTATTTTTTTTTATTTAATGAAAATACATAATAAAATTTATTTATAAAACTACTTTTAAAAATTAACTATTAATATATATACCTTTTCTTAGCTTTTAAAATATTATTAATTTTTTTTGGTATTGCATTTATTAATTTTATATATGCTTCTAATGATATTTCATTTTATATTTTTAAAATATATTTTTATAATATATCCTTACTCCTAATTTTCATATCCAATTATCTAAAATGGCAGTATATATTATTTTAAAAATGATCAATTAGATTTAAATCCAAAAATTGAGGTAGCTAATCAAATAATTAGATATTATTATTTTCAAATCACTTTAAAGTACATTTTGCAGTATATTTAGAATTGGTATCATTTTCATGGTCTAAATTATAATATTCTAATATATTTAAAATTTTTATCAATTTTGCACAAGTATTCTATTCTAAAATTAGTAAAATTCTCCCATATGAAAATATTCCCATCATCAAACTTAACTATAGATTTTATATGTTAATTATTGAGAGGTTCATTAGATTTTTTCTAATTATTTTTTCTAATAAGTTTTTAATAAAAAAGGTTTCTTATATTTTGTATAAGTAAACAACATATTTTTATTTAATATTCTGCATATTGTACTTTCATTTATTTCAATTTTATTAACAACTTTTAGAAATTTTTGAATACTTATTGCTTATAAAATATTCATCTATTATTATATGTTTAACCATAAATTAGATTATAATTCTTTTATCATGATCAGTTAGCTTATATGATTTTTTAGTTTTTTGCTTGTATTAGTCTTTTTATATTTCTTTTTTAATCATGAAATATTTGAATAGTGAACATTTTCACTAATTTATGTGGCTACTTCTTTTAAATTAAGACCTAGTTCTATATTAAAAAAAGATAAGGTGTATATTTTTAAGATTATTTACAAATAAAATTAAAACCTAATAACCTAATTTGATATATATAAAAGATCATTGAGTATATATCCTAATTTAGTTAAATTAATATTTATTAAATTTAACAAAAAAAAAATACATATGATTTATAATCAATAATTATGGAAGTTGTATTTCTTTTATTATTATATATTATTTCTTATAAAAACTATTTTTTAGTTTTAAAAAAAGTGTTTTTATACTGTTGAAGTTAATTAAAAAACTTTAAAAAATATAAATAATAGTTTTCAGTTCATCAAATTTTTTTATATATTAAGCTTTTGATAATTTTTAATTATCTATATTTTTTGGATTAATTTTACATTCACCTCCGGTAAATTTCACCGTGATTTATATTATGCATAAATTTTAAAAATAATTAATTAGGGGGTGAATTTTACTTATTTATGTTAACCATTTTTGGTTAATAATTTTTACCTGGTTTGATTGTTTTTTCTTTCTCTTTTTCATATTTTTTTTGTTTCTTTCTTTTTATTATTTTGTAGGTAATAGTAGTATTATGCTATTGTTTTTTAATGTCTTAATGTCTTGTAAGTAATAGTGGTTTGTAATAGTTGTATTCTTTGGTTTTTCCATATAATGGCATTTTTTCATTTTTAACTCTTGACATTTTAAC
>QKYT01000140.1:53476-80171 GCA_003550305.1 Glomus cerebriforme | reverse complement strand
AAAAAAAAAAAAAATGAAAAAAATTATTTTTTTTAAAAAAAAATACAATAATAATCTCAAAAATCAATATTTTCTTCAGCTTCTTGTTTTCGTGTTAATTGTTTTTTAAAAATTTGATAAATGATAATATTTGTCGTCTCGTCCTTACTGCGCATATCTGATCACATGAAATCTGTTTTTTTTTTTAGCAGCAATTTAATATACATCAATTGAACATTGGACCCTACCTTATCAAATGTTGCACTGAGCACATAAAAATGAAAATTTATTGGTACATATTATAAAGTTTTTTGTATACACGTACATGATTATTGATAACTTTATTTTGAAACAAAATAATTTAAAAAAATTAAAATCAAACGAACCAATAATTTATTTTTTATCTTTAATATGCTTTTAATTTGTAATTTTTGTAATTTACACGTTTATACGTACAAATTCAAATACATTATTCGCAGAAATGTTTTAATGTTTTTCTGCTCGATGATATAAAAAAATTTTTTTTCTTTTAAAGGAAAATTGGATCATTTGACAAAATCTTTACTATAAATCGGTAATAATAATAATAATAATAATAAATAATAAATAATAATAATAATAATTCATAATAATCTGGTGATACAATAATTAACAAATCAAAAATTACTTTTAATTTAAAGTACAGTACATCGTCTTCGAGAGAAATTTAATCATGATTCCATGTGAATAAAATTCATGTTTTACAACGTTTTTTTTCGTTCTCATGACATGGTCGTTTCAAAAGTTGTTTCAAATAGTAAACTAATAGCATTTATTTTTTTTTTGTTTTCTTTAAATAAAAAAACACACCCGCACATTACATACATTTTATATCCTATCAGCTATCATTCTCCGAATCTATAAGTCTATTCAAACTACCATCATTTTTTTTTTTTTTGTAATACAGCGGATTAATTTTCATATATTAATAATTATTATTTATTATTAATATTGTTTATTTTAATCCTCCGAATTGATGTTAATGTAATTAACAAATATTAACAAGTTGAAAAAAAAAGAAATTTTAAATTTTTGGCGGGAAGCGGGGGAAACTTTTTTTTTTTTTAAAAAAAAAAAAACAACCAATTAAAATAATTAAATGTAATATTGTGAAACAATATTTTTTTATGTTTTATTGGAAAAATGTAAACAATAACACTAACTTTCGTTAAATAGTAAAAATTGTAAGAATCTGTGACCCGAATTAAGTTAATTCAAATTTTAAATTGGAAAATTTTATTCTGATTGGATAAAAAAAAAAATTTATATATTTGGACGTGTACGAAGTACAAACTTTGCAATGATAATTTATGATATCGAAGGAGAATCTCGGTCCATATACTGTATATAATACATTTTTATATTAAAGGAACCATTATTTATCAAAAAATACCCAAAATCAAAAGTTTATTTTTGTATTATTCATTGAAATTCAAAAATGTAAATTTAAAATAAAAGTTTAAGGTTAAGGATATAATTATTTATTTATATTAAGATTATATCGCGATTTAATCTTATACTTTCAAAGAAATATAATACCTTTTATATTCTAATATATATTTTTTATATTACTATTCAAAAATCATTTCAAAAATGTAAATTTAAAATAAAAGTTTGATTAAAGTTAAGGTTCGAAATAAAATATTATATAAAATTTATTTATTTATATTTTGAAACAAAAGATTAGATCGTAATTCAATCTTATACTTTCAAAGAAATATTAAATCTTTAATTTATTCTAATATAGATAAATTTAAATCTCTTAATCGAAACAAGTGTTACTTAATTATGATATTATTATTCGATAACAATAAAAAATCATGCCATCATTAAATTTATTATGATAATCGATAATCCTAAAAGATTATTTAAATACTTTTTTAATATTTTATAAAAAGAGTTAAACCCTTTTTCTAAATGAAAAAATTACCTTTCCATAAATATAGAATAAAGTAAAAAAAAAGGGAGTTAAAAAACTTAGATTCGAAATAATAATATTTTTTTTTAATCACACATCAATGACTTTTTTTCAATGAAAAAAAAAAAAAAAAATATTTTTTTTTTCATTAAACATTTTTTAAAAATAATGATGATGATTTGTCAATGTTTGATGTTATTCGATATTATTATTAATCATATATGCAAAAGAAAACTTATGAGATCTGATTTTTATAGGAAGCAACTTTAAAAAAATTTTCACACGTAAAATATTAATTAATTGCATAATTGGAAAAAGAGAACAAAAGAAACCTTTATTTTTATTTATTTATTTACTACCCTCAGTGCTTACAGTAAAAAAGATCTTCTTGATTGTCAAATGATCTGTATACGTCGGGATACGCGTATAATGAACTTTTAAAAAAAAGATTCTATACCAAAAGTATACAAAATGAATGAAATGTATCGAGAAATTGTTTTACAAACAAAGTAAAAATAAAGATAACAAGAATAAAAAGAAAATTACTTAAAGAGGATAAATTATCTCAAGATACCTACGCGAATATATTTAACAATGAGATTCCGTATGTAAAAGAAGAATTGTGTACCCGCAAAGTTTTTTTTACACAAGAAAATAATTTAAGGAAAACAAAACATTTTCAAAGTGATTGAAGCATACTTAAAGAAACAAAACTGCGTAGCGAAAGTCTGCAGGGAAATCGCGTCTTTTTAAAATTTGATTGAAAAAGAGAACAAGACATAATTTAAGGAATGGAAGAGCCGAACTGCAAGTTTGTAATGATAAACTTTAACGAATCGCGCTCTAATTTAGTATATAATTCTTTTCTTTGACTTTCTTGGTATTTACGTAAGATTTATTATTTACATGATTATTTGGATTATTTACAAGATTTGTTTTTAGCTTTTGGAAAAATTTCATCTTAAATCGTTTTTAATTTTCTTCAATTGTAAAAAATATTTGTAGATCTAAACTCTATTGAAATTCGTGAAAAAAGAAATTCATATATATAACGCCACTCATTCATTCTCATTTGAAGAAAATTTAAGGAGAGTGGCGCAGATTCTAAAGAAAGAGATTATAAATTTTCATTATATGAAGAACAATGTCATATTAAAATTTTATTTTAATTTCGGTAATAATACTGTACGTTAATACAATGTAAAATGGATTTTTAACGCCATGTTGCATAAAAAATTACATAATTTTGGTAAAGATTTACTTCATGGTATTTATATTAATGTGCGTGGCAAAACAATTGTTCCTTATTCGTTATTTGCGTCACATATGATCTAAATAGGTTCAAATTTTTCGATTTTACTTTTTTTTTTATGAATGAACCTTGAAATGTGTGTATCATTTCACTCTTTTAAAAGAAGTATAATTATGCATTTGGAAAAAACTGTGGCTAATTTGAAAATCAAATTAAGTAATAATTTTCCTATGAATATTATTTGTGGCTTTTAATTTCAACAATAGAAGTTTTTAATGATGCCATCTTTCTATATTGGAAAATATTAGAATATAATGATCATAATGATTATATTAAATTCCATTATATTAAAATTAAAAATATTAAAATTCCTTTTCTTTTTAAGAAAATTTTAATTATTATATGAAACAAACTGGCATAATGATTAAAAATGTTCGAATTTCGAAACATTTTTTTTTCTTTCTTTTGATACATCAATTTTCAGGTTATCACTGTATATCAATCGCAAAAGATCATCAAATGTCAGTCCCATGAAAATTCATTGTAATTCATACATGAATACATTAAAGTACTTTAAATTTATGATTTCAATGACCCGGTTTTTTTTTTTTTTAATATTCTCTTTTTACATTAAAAAAAAACGATTTTCTATATGTTCTATATGTTACACTTGTGATACTTTGGTAACACTTAGTTGTAACACTTATACGTAATTTATATAGTCATAGTGGTTAATTTAAAAACAATGAAGTTCATTATCGTATAAATATATTGTTCGGATTTACAATCTTATAAAAATAAATTCTAGTCATCTCCAAGTTTGACCCATTATAGTTACATTGTTCAATTTAAACACTATTCAATAGAACATTCGATTGTCCAATCGATAATCATTTTTTTTTCTTTACTTGTTATCGAATACATGTAAAATTATTAATACTGAAAATTGCATAAAAACGATGGATTTTGGCCATCCTTTCAACAAAAAAAAAAATAAAAATAATAATATAAACAAAAAAACATTTCTTGAAAAAGAAAAAAGAAAGAAATAATAACCTCGGTCTAAAAATTTGAAACTTCAAAATTTAAAAAAATAAAATTTCTTTAATTTTCTTTGAAACCAAAAAAAGAAACCCTTATCATACCCACATTTGAAATTTAATCAAAATGCATGCCTCAGCACCAATTTGTGATGAACATATCAATGAAAATCAACCACAATCACCTTGTAAACCTCGTCATTTTACTGCTATTGAAGGAATTCCATCAACTTATATTCTTGAAAAACTTCATCAGTTAGGTCCAAGATACTATGGTGATAAATCAACAGCTTTCGCCGAACTTTATGTTGAAGGAATTGATAAACCATTTTGGATTCATGAAGAATATCTCGTTTTACAGTCCGTTTTCTTTCAAGAAGCTTTACAAAATGTTACTTCTGGTGATATAATTACAATTACTTTACCTTCTCCTAATACTTTTGAACCTATCCTACAATATTTATATGATGGTGATGCTGATAAGTGGTATGAAACTTTTACTTTGGAAAATTATTTTGGAGTTTGGCAAAATATTGAATCCCTCGGTTTGGGAATTGAAGCACATGCTATTTGTCTTACTTATTATCAAAATGAGGTTGAAAAAAATTCAAAGGATGAAGAAATGATGGTTGATGATGAGGATGAAGAAGAATGTATTCGTTAAATTTTTCGTAAATTTCATTATAGATTTATTTAATATCGATTTATAAACATTTTTTAACGATGTATATTTCTTACATCGTCAACTTCGCATTCATCAAATTTGACATATTTTTTTAACACACTAACGCATTTTTCCTTTATTATAATAATTTTCATTTTTTATTCTTCCTTTTTTTTTGTAAGATTTTTTTCCATAAACACTTAATACTACTATAGTCTATAGTATATATATATATATATCTATCGAAATTATCCACAATCAAACAAATTTGTAAATTTTTTTTTTTAATTTTTTTTTTAAAAAAAATTCATTAAAGAATAATTTATTATATTATTTTATATATATTTATATATAATTTTTCTTTTCAAAAAACAATCTAAGCATTTTATTATCGTTATAATATTTCAATATTTATGTTTAAAAATGTTAATTATGTGATATATTTCTTTTAAAAAAAAAAATTAAAGTTCAGAGAATATATGTTCAATAGAAGTTGCAAATAATAAATCTTGGAGATAACTCTTCTCTATTAAGAACATTTTCGTGTAAAATTTGTAAAATTACAATATTGACCAAAATTATCAGGATCACATGAGTGACATGACCTAATACTAATTAAATTCTTAATCGACTAACCCTTGATTATATTATATTTTATATTACTGAAAGTATTTAACATAAAAATGTTATTACAATGTATACAAAATCTAGGTCTTGAAGCAATAAGCAATACAATGATATTGCTAACAGTTAATGATTTACGATACGACAGCAGCTGCTATATTGATCATATCACATGACTTGCAACTTATCTCATTCGGAATTAAATACTCCGGAATTTTTATTTAAATACAAAATTAGCATTCAATCAAACTTTATTTTGTTTCTCTCCTTTTTTTTTTTTTTTTGATAACATTGTACGAACTATGGCGGAAAACTTTTTATCGGATTTATCAAAAGACCTAGGTCATCTTTTTTCTACTGGAGATAATTACGATTTAATTATTCAAGCCGGAGAAGGTCAAAATATGAAAGAATTCTTTGCACATTCATTAATTTTAAGTGCTAGGTCAACATATTTTAAAACTGCATTATCAAAAGAATGGGCAAAAAAAGAAAATGGGATTATTATTTTCAAAAAGCCAAATATTTCCCCAGAAACTATTGAAATAATTTTAAAATATCTCTATACCGGAATCATTAATTTTGATAAACAAAATGGTGCACAAGTGTTAAAACTTTTAATTGCAAGTGATGAATTGAATCTTCAAAAATTAAAGGATTATATTCAAACTTATTTAATTGATAATCAAGCAGAATATTTAAGAAATGATCCTGTTGACATTCTTCAAATTGTATTTCGATATGAGGGCTATGAAAATTTACGTAAATTTTGTTTAGATGTTATTTGTGAAAATCCTAAAATACTTTTTGAATCTTCAAAATTTGCTTCATTGGATCAAGATCTTATTCTTCTATTCTTAAAAAGGGATGAGCTTGGAATTGAAGAAATTGAAATTTGGGAATTCATACTTAAATGGGCTCTTAAAAGAATGTCAACTCAACATAATATTGATAATTTATCTCAATGGATGACAAGTAATTTTGAGGAATTGGAAAAGATTCTTCATGATTTAATTCCACATATTAGATGGTTTCAAATTCCTGCAAAACTTTTTTGGCGAAAGATTAGTCCGTTTGAATCAATATTTCCAAAACAACTTTATAAAGATGTTATTGGATATTATTGTGATCCTGATACACCACCAATTAATGTAATTTTGCCTTTAAGACAAAATTTACTTTTTAATTCTGTTCTTATTGATAGAAACAATTTATCAATAATTGCAAGCTGGATCGATAAAAAGGAAAAGTCTTTTTATAATACTAAAAATACTCCTTACTTATTTAAACAACTCTATCAAGCCAGTAAAGATGGATTTGAAGCTGCAAAATTTCATAAATTATGCGATAATAAAGGTTCAACCATCATGATATCAAAATTAAAAGAAAATGGTCAGTTAATTGGAGGTTATAATCCATTAAGTTGGCAATGTTATAATACTTATGTAAATGAAAATGGAAGTTGGCAATCTACACCAGATAGTTTCTTATTCACTTTTACAAAAAAGGAAGAGATTAATTCAGCAGTTATAATAAGAGTTAATCAAAACAACAAAAATTATGCAGTATGTTATGATCCAAATTATGGTCCAGCTTTTGGATCTGGATGGGATTTAATTATAAGAAATAATAGTATAAAATGTCATAGTAATTGTACATATTCAAACATAAATAGTGTTTTAAATAGTTCTGTTGAAAATATTTTGGAAGATTATGAAGTATTTCAAGTAGTAAAAAAATAAGATTAATAATTATTATATTTATAATTTCATATTATTCTTACTTTTCTTTCAAAAAGTATTTTTTTCTAATAATAAAAATTTATAAATATTTGAACATATATTATTTTATAATATAAACAATCTAAATTTTTTTTTATTTTCTATTTTAAAGTTTTTTTATTAGGATAGTTAGTTAATTAATTTTTATAATTATTATGAAATAATTATTAAAATTATATATATTTTTGTTAAAAGTAAAAGACTATATAAGTTTTTTTAAATTTAATAATATAAAAATATTTTGCAAGTGAGTTACTTATTTCCAATATTTTCTATATAATATTTATCTGTATTTCAACAATTTTAAATGATTCATCAATTTTAAAAATAAATTTTATACCATTTATAAAGAAAACTTACAAACTCTTTTTATATTAATACAGACTAATTATATATCCTTAAAAAAAAGGTAAATAAAATAGATTGGTAATTATAATACTTTTTATAACTGTAATGAAATTTTTTCAGTAACATTTATTTTTATATAATTAATAAAGTAAGTATAATAGAATATTTTAAAATTTTATATTTATCAAAACTATGAAACTGAAATTAAATTTCAAAAGTTGAAATATTTTAATCTGAAGATCTAAAAGTTAAAATTAAAGTTGAAATAAGCCAAAATTACATCATATTATATGATTTTATATAATTATAAAATAGTATAATATCAACTACAGTTATAAAATATATATTATCTGAATTCTATATTATAATGAATCTAATGGCATAAATATTAAAAATTATTAAATTCTAATTACTAAATGTTGAAGATAATAGATTTTGAAATTTAATATTATTTATTTATTATAAAATTACATGATGTGATGTAATTTCAAATATTTGACTTTTAAGAGGACCCAAATTAAAATTATTTTAACTATTTCAACCATTTCAAATATAGAAATTATCTTAATTTTAGTTTTATATATAAATAAATATATATGAAAAGTATAATAAATATATATTGAATATGTTATTAAAAGATAGAAATATGAATATTTTTTTAGATGAAATGAATAAGAAAAGTATTCAGTTGATGATAATATAAGGCAGAAAAATAAAAAGAAAAAACTTCAGCATGAATTAGCTAAAAATTAAGTCCAAGAGTATCTAAAGTTATATTAAAAGTTGTGATTCCTATAACTTCTAATTAAGCTAGATTAAATTTTTATTTTCTTTTAATTCTTTAGAAAACAATCATATTTCATCATATAATTCATTTTAGGAAATATCTTCTTTACTTATTGTCTAAAAAATATCATATAATCAGAAAATTAAATAAGATATAATTCAGAAAGTGAATTTATTTATTCAAAAAAGAACATTTACTTTATCAATTAATATTGAGAAAAATAGATAAGATTTAGTTCAATTATTTTCTGATACTAAAGTTGTAAAAGGTAAAATGATAGAAATTAAACAAAAAGAACTTATATGCTGATATAATTATAAAGAAATATACTTTCCTATAAAATAGATTTTTTTTGAATTATAACTAACATAACACAAAGATGTAATTTGATGTAATTTATATATTTTATTAGTAAAAATTATGACTGTCATAATTGATTTTACCCATGATGAAATATTTTGACAATGGCTTTTTAATTTTACTGAAAAGTATATAAAGCAATATACTAAAATAAAATTTTTAATATTTGTTTAAAACTGATGTAATTAAGAAAACTATGAAGTCTTAAATTTATACTATGATTAAAGTTTCTTTATCTAATGTTTTAGAATTAAATCTGTATAAAAAAATCCAAAAAGCTAAAAATATATACAATATAAACTATTTGAAAAGATTATCAATCTTATATCTAAAAAAAAGTTAAAGGAATTGATATAGATAAAGCTTATAAAATTTTATATAGTATAAGAAATATATTAGAACTAACTGATACTCAAATCTTAAATATTATAGATCGAAAAATAAAAAAATCATGTAATATTCTAATCATTGGTTAGGAATAAAATCATGTAATTAAGAATTATGATGAAAAAAACTTATTTGAAATAAATACATTATTTATACTTTAAACTATATCAGTTAAGATAAGTATCTTAATTATATTTACTAAATTTGAAGTAAGTGTTCCAGCTACTGTACCTATTCTATTAACTCACATTACCTATTTTTCAACTTAATAATCTAATCTATAATTAAATATATTTTCATAATAAAGTCTTAAAGCTCTATTCTAGTATAATTTAAATTATAATAAAGAATTTGAAAATGTTTATTATTATATCCATCATGTAAAACGAATTATAAAAAAATATAGTAATAGTTCTTATTATTTAGGTTATATGCATAGATATAGAAGGGATCTTAAAGTAGTAGTATAGGCTAATCATGTGAGATCAATTAGTAACCTATCTGAAATACATAGAAGATATTAGACAAATTTTTGCCAAAGGAATAGATGTAAAATTTGCAGATATTTTTTTTTCTATTCTAACACTAAAGTGTCTGAAATTTTGCAAATAAGTAAGTAAAGAAGTAATATTTATAACATATTGCAATATGAAAAAATGGCAAAAAAAATAATAAAAAAGAAACTTTTGAAAAGATATTATGCAATTAAAGTGAAATTATTCTTAGTTATGTTATATTTGTAAGAAAGTAACAAGCTAATAGACAATTTTTTTGTATAAAATTTTAAAACTCATATTTATTAGCATTATGGAAGGATAAGCAATATAATATTTTACTCATATGCAATTTTTAAATAACTAGTTTAAAATAATAATATTATGTAAACATTATCATGTTATAGGATGAGTTACCTATTTTTTTATCTTAATGTAATTAATGTAGCTTCAATATATAAAGTTTCTATTTCTATAAATGCTATTAGTATTAAGAATAAAAAAGGCTTTTTAATTTTTCATACTATTGCTAGGGCTCTTAAGAAGAAATATAATAATTCTAAGTATTCTTTTACATGACCAAAAGTATTTTTAACAGATAAGGATCTAGAGTTTAAAGATAATTATGAGAAATTAATAAGAGAGTATAGTATAAAAATTCAGAAAGCCAAATCTAAGTATATTATAAGTATTATTAAAAGTTATAATAAAACTTTATTTAAGAAATTATTTTGTATTCAGAATATATATAACTTATTAATATTATATTTATTTAAAAAATTTTGGACTTGAATAAAAAATTTAATAATTGTAAAAAATATTAATAATTCTATGATTTAACTTATAGGTTTATTTCTAGTTATAATAATAAAAAAGAAGTAAGTTATTGTATAGTTTTTAAAACTTAAAAAGAACTTATAAGTTATGATAAATTATGATTAACTTATTAATAAAAATTGGTCTTCTCAAATTTATCATATTAAAAAATTACTAGTACAAAAAAATCAGCTGGTTCTTTATTAACTTAAAGATAATAAGGATAATAGATCTAAGCAATTATTTGTAAAAGAGAACTAATTAATTATTTTCATAATATTAAATTTTCTTTCCAATAGGTATTTATAAGTTAAGAGAATTATCAGCTTTTAATATATTTATTTATTTATAAATAATATATATATTAAAAAGTTTTTGAATAATTCTTTTTGTATTCTCTTTAAATATTTCATTTTTTTTTTAGGATATCTCATGATAGAGATTATATAATTCTTCTAATTTAGTATACAATTCTTTCCAATATCATATTTGAACTTTTTTATTTTTATATCATATGATAATTTATCTGAAACTAGTTTTCTTGTAATATATTTAGATTTATCAGAATTTTCTACCAATTGCATTTTTTTTATGTAGCTAAGATAATCTTTAATAAACTTACTATTTTCTTTAAATTTCTAGTATATTGCTGCTTTCAATACTTCTAATAATACTTTTTTTACTTTTTTACTTAAGATAAAGATTTTATTTTTTTATCTGAATCTATAATATTAGCTG
This sequence comes from Glomus cerebriforme, assembly GCA_003550305.1. NCBI lineage: Eukaryota > Fungi > Glomeromycota > Glomeromycetes > Glomerales > Glomeraceae > Glomus > Glomus cerebriforme. Next base: position 68,944 of record QKYT01000140.1, on the reverse strand, counting down.
TTATTTCTTTGGTTTTATTTTAAAAATATTTAATTTGTAAAATTAATTATATAGTAAATTATTAAAATATTATTTAATATACAAATAGCATTTTATTCTTGTTTATATATCTATATTGATAGTTATATATATGAAAAAAATGGTATTAGCAAAAAGAATGTCACATTCATTAAAAAAGATGATCTCATATTTTTTATGATAAATGTGATATACTAATAGCTTCTTTTTATGAAATATATGTAAAATATGTTAAAAAGTATTATAGTAAAGCAAATTATTAAAAAATAAGCAATCATTCTTAATCATTTATTCTTGACTACTTTTTTTAGCTATAGATTTTACTAATTTACTATGTTAAAGCCTTTTTTGATCTTTGATCTGCAAGAGATAAGTTATTATGATAGGTTTTTTTTTAAAATTTATAAGAAAAAACTTTGAATGCAAATATCTCAAACCCCACTAATTAAATTTATACATATGTGAACTTGTTTAAAAATCCTTAATCAGAACTATATACAGTATATACTAAATTTCAAGTAGATTGGCTTTATGAATCAAGAGATATTTATATTTATATTTGTTTTGTAATACTAGTATACAATAGAAAATAATAGTATATGGGTTGAAAAAAATATATTAATACTCTAAAAAGCTTATACTTCTGCTAATATATTTTTTTTCTTTTAGTAGAAGTATTTATATTTATCTTAAGACTCATATTTCTACTTTCTTTTCAGCTATAATATAGTATGCAAATTAGAAGACTATAAGATAATGTATATGATTCCTATATTTATTTCATATATGCATGCTATTAGTATAGATTGTCCTTTTTTTATGCATCATAAAATAGAATATTATTGCATTAGATAGTTCACAATATTGCATATACCAATTTGCTTTCAGATATATTTTTTTATATTTATATTTAATACTTTTATTGCATACTATAAAAAGGTAATTTGTATATTATTAATCTACTTATTATATTTATAATTTACTTATAACTTTACTTTATTTTATATACAATAAGCTTATTTTTTTCAAAAAATTTGTGCTAAATAAAATAACAAATTAGTATTTATAGAATTCCAAAAAGTTTAGCTACTAAATAGTAAGATTACTAATTAGTATTTCTAAGATTACAAAGTCTTTAATTAGACAAGAAAATAAATTGGTAATTTTAATGAGCTAAAGGTATAAGAAATAAAAAAAGAATAATAAGTAATATAATAGAAAGGTACTTTAGAAAGTATATACTTTTGGTAAAAAATATCCTATTCTTTTTCCAATATAATTTTCAAAAAGGCAATTTTATTGCCTATGAAAATTTAATTAAATAGTTTTATAAATTTACATAAAATATCTAAAAAAAAATAGATATATATATTTATAATTCTGATTAATAGAATTAAAAATTATTATAAATCTTATATTATATAGTATTATATTATTCATATATAATTAGCATTATAATTTTCATTTAAAATTATAAGTTTAACAGATAAATCTGGCAAAAATTAATAAAATATTATATTATATGATCATATTTTAAATTATCTATTTTTAATATTATATATATTATTACTTTTTGATATATTATATAACTTTTTTTTTTTATTAGCAGAATTACAGTATTATTATTTTCAATCAGTTATATTACTTTTCTTTATAATTACTAATTTTTGTTAAATTTATATAAGAATATATTGAAAAATTGCTTTAGACTTTCAGTCATATCAATTAAGATACTAATATAAATTTTTTTAATTTTTATTACTTCTTTTTTATTTATTTTTTTTTTTGTAAAACCTTACAAAAAGTAATAATAAATCTTTTTGTTATATATCTGTTTTATATTTTTTTATGCAACTGTATGTTATTCTATTAAGAATTATTTTATACTACTGATACTAGTATATTAAATTTTTCATAGAATATATAATGAAAATTTTTAAAGTTTTTAATATAATATATGTAAAAGAATATATACTATTATTAGTTTAAAATTTAATGTATTTTTATAAATATATTATATCATTAATATATATAATGCATAATAAATTTTTTTTTTATTTTAACTTTCAGTTAAAGTTTAAATTTTATTACTGATTTATTACAAATGAAATTTTTGATGATTTATAAATTTTCATATTATATGATACATTTAACTGAATCAAAATTTTGTGCAATAATAGTTTTTAGTTACATTGAAATTTTTAACCAATAAATTGCAATGGGCAGTAATTAGTTCAAATTAAAAAGAAATTTATTATATATAATTTTATAATCTAATTTGGGTAGTTTAACTATTATAATATTATTATTATCTTATTTTTAATATTTGTTATAAAATAAAAAAATTTCTAAATTTATTTACTTATATAATAGGTTATGTGATATTATAATAGCCAATTATAATTTAAAAATTAATTAATTATATGATTTTATATTTATATAATTTATTACATTTAATTAAATTAAAAATTAATAAATAATAATAATTATTTTTTTGCAGTATTTTTATGTTTTTTATTGTAAAATTCTACATAGTTCCAATTTTTAATTTTGTAGTAAAATAATATTACTTTAAACTGATATAATATACACTTATATAAAAATTAACTGATTATATACTAAAAGCTTTTTTATTGGATAAAACAATATTTTAGTATTTTAAGTTTTACAAATTTTAATTATTTTATTTTGATTATTTGTTATAAAGATTTTGTATTATATAACTATTAAACTTCATGAGTATAAGTATGGTAAAAAGATCAAAACTTTTCTCTCTTTGGCAAAATTGCAAAATAAGTTTACAATTACTGATGAAAGAAATATCACTATTACTAAACAAGTGAATGAAGAAAGCAATGCAATTCTTATGAAAGATTTTTTAGGATTAATAGATAGTAATCCAAAAACTACAGTAGAGATACCAGATCTAATAGGTATATCACTTAGATTCCCTAGAACTTTTCTTCTGCATCTTGCTTTTTCTTCAGACTCAATTCCTTTAGAACATTTGGTACATATTAAAAGCCTTTTGTAGTTTCTGATTCACTATTATGTTTTTTCTGAGAGGATTCACTTTTGAATAATATTGGTTTATTGTCATGATTGCCTAATACTTCAATACTCCTTTATGGAATGATCATTAAGTAACTTTGTAATCACTCATATTAATACTATACAGTACATGTTCATTTTTTCAATCATTTTATTACTACCATCAATCTTTATTAATCTTTGTTTCAAGTGGTTTAACTGCTTCTTTAACTTCCCTTTTAATAAGTGAAGCAATCCAAATGCATCCCCCTGATTATACCAATAGTAGTAAATTGTGATGCTTATAATGCAGATAAATTTTTAATATGTTGATTATTAAATTTTTATTTATCTACAATTTGGCAAATAATTTTCTAGATCTTTTTAACTATTATCTGATGAAGTTATTATAAAAATTGGTAATGATGAATCCTTAAGATGATTACAATTAAAATTACATTTGTGATTCCACCAATATTTTTTAATTAATATATCAACTAAATGGGGATAAAGTATCCTTCCCCAAAAGGGCATTACACAGACCTTCCTCATGCCGAAAGATCCTCCATTTAAAGTCAAACTTCACTTCCAAATTCCACTCCAATACCCGGTGATTTTTGTAGTCTAACCAAGTAATCATCATTTAATATCTATGTAATATTATGTAATAGTATTCCATATGTTACAACGGTAAATAACTCTACACAATATATAAAACATGGCACCTTGAATGGGACATTCTAGATCAAGACTACATTTAGTAGCTAAATTATTGACAAACTCATCAATGAATGATAAGGATTCAGAATTGATTTCAAATATTCTTTGGTATGAGTGGTGACAATAAAATTGGGGTTGTCATGCTTTTGGTATAATGGAATTCATCATACAGTGAAATGTACACCCTCAGTAAATGAACACTCTGGTTCCAAGGGTCTGCACTTGAGAGAAAATTGACTGTACGACTTTATTCAGCATCTCAATCCATATGTTCTATTGGTGACAGAGTCAAAGGCTTAGTAAACCCTCTATTGTTTCTGGGCTTTAACTATTCGTTACATAAACTTTATTCTATGATCCTATTTTTTTCTCAAAAAATGAATCGTTTAATTCAAGATATTTCCCGTATGCAAAGTCACAATGAAATTCGTCTGATTTTTATTAGCCCATAATCACATGATATCTGCTATTTAATTTATATTTCGAGACTACGATATTTAAAATAGTGTGGCTAAATGCAAGGTACAATATGTCATGCACTTTATTTTATGCGGAAGTACTAATTTGAAATATATGTGGGGAATAATTAAAAGTAATGGCTACTTTTCGTAAGATCAGATGAAAAAAATACCGACGATCATCATATGTCATTTTACTTATCGTAGTTATTATTAGATAAAAAAAAAAAATCACTTAAATATATTGATATATTGTGTATCCAAGATTGTGATACGATGAAGAGTTTAGATATTCCGAAGTACAACATTTCACAAGGTGTTTAACAAATATATAAATCATTTTTTTACCCTTCCCTTTTGAAATGTTTCTTTTTTCCAAAACAAAAAAATCAATCATAAAAATTAATTAAATGATGGAAAGTACGAACAATACGAACAATTGGTTAAAACAAGTTATAGAAGAGGGACATGTGAAATTTCACGCATATGATAAATTTTCAGATATTGAAATAATTGGAAGAGGATCATTAGGAGATGTATATAAAGCAATGTGGAATGATCGTGGAATAATTGTTGCTTTAAAAAGTAAAGTTATTAAAGAAGGAAATGACAAACTTGATACGCATCTTGTAGAAAAATTTGTCAATGAGGTACGTATATTACCTTTCGTAATTGATTTTATATCAATGTACTCATTTTTTTTGCAATGTAGTTGAAATTGCATAGAAAAGTTGATAATCATCCAAATATATTACGATTTTATGGTGTTAGTCAAGGTAACTATTATCTAAATAATGATTACGATAGTTTTATGATATACTCAGATATTTAATCCCTCTTTTTCTCCTTCTTGGAATATAATAGAACCAAGTTTTAACAAGTATTTGTTAATGATGGATTATGCAGATGGAGGAACACTTAGGCATTATTTAAGTAAACATTTCACATCATTATCATGGACGGATAAATTAAACCTTGCAAAACAATTAGCAAACGGCGTAGCATGTTTGCATAAAGAGAAAATAATTCATCGAGACCTGGTAAGAATAAATTAAAGTACTTCTTTCTGTTTATTGTTTTGTTTTGCACATCAATCATAACTCTCCTTGTTCGGATATTCTAGAACCCTAGTAATATATTAGTAAGAGAAGGAGTAATTAAAATAAGTAATTTTGGATCTTCAAAACAATTAAGTGAAATGACCAAATCATTATCAGATTTAAAGGGAGATATAGCATATGTTGAACCACGAAGTATAAAAAATCCTCAATACAGAAGAAATGATAAATCAGATGTATATAGTGTTGGAGTTTTATTATGGGAAATATCAAGTGGTAGACCACCATTTAAATCAATGACATCATTAACACAATTTCAACTTGATATAAAAATATCAAATGGACAAAGGGAACGTCCTATTAAAGGAACTCCACAAGCTTATATTGATATTTATTCTCAATGTTGGGATGGCGTACCAAATCAGCGACCTAATATCTTTCAAGTATTGGAGAAGCTTAATGGAATTGCCTCCAGTGGGAATACATGGAAGAAAGTTCTTGAGAAATCTATCCCCGAAAAAATTATAAGTAACGGTAATGCAACACACAAGAAGAGAATCACCGATAGGAAGAGTGTTTCGTCTATTTCAGACATTTCATCGGATTTACTGAGTGCAATTAATCAAATAAGTATACCTAGTGAACATAACCAATCTAATGGCATTAGGAAAGAACACGAAAAGTCATCAAGAGAATCAATCAAAAGTAATCATTCGTCAAGGAAGAGTATTCACTCGATCTCCATATCAAATCATAATAACGACAACAATAGCAAATCCCCTCCATTAAAAAGTCCGAAATTGCCTAATTCACGTCGAAGTTCACTTAATTCACCACCATCATCTCCCATATCATTAACACAAAATAAAAAAATAATTGCCAATACAGATAAGGCATTCTTTGAGGAAATATTAAAATTCTTTGAAGAAATATTGGAAATAAGTGGAGATACAAATACGATGATACAAAGTATAAAAGAATATTTACATAATCGTATGAGAGAACACAAATCAACATTTAAATCATTACAAAGACATCGGGATGACCTCAAATTTTCTTGTCTAATTGGATTTTTCTTTGAAAATGCTATCGGTACGGCACAAGATAAACAAGAAGCTTTCAATCAATATAAAAAATCTTCGGATTCAAATGATTCTATAGGACAATATTTTTTAGGTAGATGTTATTATTGGGGTTATGGTATTAAACAAGATAGGAAGAAAGCTTTTGAATTGCTTAAAAAAAGCAGCGATAGTGGTAATAGTAGGGGACAATGGATGTTAGGATATTGTTATGAAAGGGGTTATGGTACTACCAAAAATCTTCAAAGCGCTTTTGATCAATTTTTAGCCAGTGCTGAAGCTGGAAATGTTACTTCTCAGATGGATTTAGGTAGATGTTATGAAGAAGGCATTGGCATTAAAAAGAATATTCCTAAAGCCATTGAATGTTATGAAAAAGCTTCCAAAGGTGGTCTTGCACTTGCTCAAAAAAAATTAGATAATTTATTAAAACAACAACGTCGTCTTCAAAATGCTACTAAAAAACAAGAGCTGCAACAACTGCAACCATCTGAAAGTACTGTAAACGCTATTTAACTTATTTTATTCTTTGTATGTATATATGTTTTTTATGTACAAAAAAGATTTTTTTTTTCAATAAAAATCCATTTTCCATATTTCATTAATCAAAAGCTATTCACATCTTTTGATTTTATCCAAAAATCATTTTTTACTCAGCAGATAATAGATAATATATATCTTTGCAAGTTTCATGAATGATCGAAGAATTTAACTTGAAATTATATTATAACGCAATCTGGGAATAAGGAATCCTGTTAAAAAATTCAAATTATTTCCGTACCACGAAAAATAATTATTTATTTCTAACCTAAAACTCAATTAATTGATCTGTTCATCTTTTAGACATATCTAATGTAATAATTAATTTCTATCATCATTTTTGAAATTTCAATTAATGATCAACATGTCTTTTGAAATGACCACTGAAAATGTAAAAAAAAGAAAAAAATTTAAGAATGTCTAGGAGTGAAAATGAATAAGAAAATGTTAAATTAAAGAGTGTCTCAAATTGATCCTCAAATCTGATCTGAAATTGAACTAAATCTGATGCCGATTCCTAATGCAAAGAAAAGAAAGAACATTAAATAATATTCTTAAGGAAGACATTCACCTCCCAAAACATACAAGAGGAGTACATTCTAGATCATTTCCGCCCTAAAGAAAAAAATTACAAAAAAATTCCCCGCATTTAGAAGTCACGTGGGTGAAAAATTTCGGAGATGATTTTTTGTGTCACATTCATCTCCGAATGTTCATAATGTCAGTCGGCCATTTAAGTTGGGTAATAAATTGCGCCACACAAACGAAAATACATTATATAGTATATTGTCCGAAGTTTGTATTATTTTATAAATTGTAATCTGGAGTTCTTATTTTGTGTACATGAAACCATTTTTTTTTAAATGATGTTTTCCGGACATCCTTTTTATTTATATAGAACGTATTGGTTAATTGAGTTATAAGAACAATGTTCCATCTTCATATTGTATTTTTTCTATCTAGAAAATACATACCGTTTTGCATATAATGTTTAATCAATTATTTCTAATAATAAGGAAATTCAAATAAAGTGAAATCTGGTATGCACAGACAAATAAATCGATCGACAATTTCGGTGAAGATCCGCTATACGAAAGCATTGACTTTTCCTTTGAATTCTAAAGATTTCTTGTAACGACTTTCTTTTTATCATTATTAAAAAATTAGAACTCCGAATATAATTCCTATAATTTTTTGTATATATATATAATGTCTAAACAATTTTTTTTTCATACTTCAAAATTAGAAGTATCAATATCATTTAAACATGGCTATATCGAATTTATCGTGCTCAATAATCATCTCCATGGCAATATTTTTTGGAGTATTCTTTGGGGTTAATTATCCTGAAATTAAAAGATCTGAATATATTCCTACAATATGTCAGAGTCTATCTGCTACATTTTCCCCTCGATTTTGTTGTGACCTGAAATGTACTTGTGACAATGCAAAATCAGGACTTCCAGAGTGCGAATCATTAGTATTTCAATCACAATCATTATCTACAGTTGCATGCGAACAAAATAGTACCCTTTGTCCAAAATCAGGATCTGATGCATTTTGTTACAATGATTGTAGTATCGGTCATTATAAAAATTGTGCTGGTTGCAGATATGTCACTCACGAAAGTTGTAATATGAATTGTGGTAAATGTTATGATATTAAGTTGAATGTAATATATAATGTTGACCGACAGCAACAGAATTCAACATATACACAAAATTTCAAATCAATAGATGATGCGAAAGATTTTCTCACTGATCATAAACCAAATAAAATATTCTGGTGTTATTATAATCCATCATCAGTAACTGAGGTTATTCTCAATCGGAATTTTACTAGTTGGAAATGGGTCATATTTGCATTTTCATCATTACCTTTATTTGTTAGTTTCATAGTACTTACAAATCATGTATTGTGTAATTATATTGATGATTATACATGGAGATGGTCAGTTGTTTTTTTTATTTGGATCGGTATAATATTACCACTTATAATTTTATTAGAGGTTTGGGAATATGGACCGGTCTTCAAGACAGGTTTGAAAGTCTTGATGGTTTTTATACTTTTCTTTGTAGCATTAGGATCACTTCCACTTGTGATAAAGTTTTTAATCAGCTGTGAATTTACACGATTGCAAATAATTATTCTAAGTTTCATGGGACTAATCATACCATTAGTTATGTACATACCTATCATTTTGTACGTACCATCATCAATCAAAATCGGGTCTTATATATTGATAATTCAACTTGTACTAGTTTTACTAACAATAATTAGTAACCGAATAAGTTTAAAAGCTTCAGTTTTAAAAAACATAATGTATCTATAAGAAATTTTCATCTTTTTTAAGGTAATATATGTAAAATACAGTAAATTGAATTTTATATCCTGTAAACAATAAATAAATATGTTTTTTTTTTTAATAAATTACATTATCTACAGTATTACAAAATTTATAATTTCATACTACAATATTTATTATGTTTTCTGTATTTTACGAATCTGATAAATATTAATCAACTCTTTTTTCTCGTAGGTGCTGAGCAATTTTAATTATTACAATTATTACTTAATTTAGACGGTAATTTTTTGTGAAAACACCATACTATCGTTATTTTTATTGATGTTCGAAATATCGTGTACATAGGTTCGGATTTATTAACGGCTTATTCGGATTATATCCGATTTCATTCGGATTTCAGTTATCCGAATTCGGTTTTCTGAATATAAATCCGAATCGAAGTTCTAATATCGGTTTTAAACCTTTTAGACCATCACTTTTGTCTTTGTGGTGTAAAACAAATATCATACACAAGAGAATAGAGACAATGCTCTTTAAAAAAAAAAAAAGGATTTTTTTTTGTTAGAATGATTCATTAGAGCAAATATTTAGAACATTGACAAACACACGTTACCGTTGTTTTTTTTTTATTATCTTAAGTGACTCATTTATTCCTTTGTCTTTAAAAACAATGAATAATTTACATAGTAGGCTATTTTTGTTTAATCTACGTTGTGAGTTTCAATATTTTTTTTTTTGTAATTAACGATCGGCGCAATAAAAAGTACTTGTTAAATGGACAATTTTTTATTTAACGAAATGGGTTTAAATTTATATTTGTTTATGTATTTGTTTTAATGACGAAAAAAATAGTATAAAATAACCAACTTACAAGTTACAACTGTTGAACTGTTGAACTTCCTTCTAACGACAAATAACATACAATCAAACTTTAAACTTTATATTAAACTTTACAAAACTTAAACAAACTTAACATTCAAACTTAAAATTATTCTAATAACAGTTGGGAGTCACTGAACATCCAGAAATTAAGGATGGTCTGTGACTTCAACATCATCAAAAACTAATAATGGGATATGTGACAAAATATTAATATTCTGATTTACTGTATATAGTTATAATGTATTTAAAAAATAATTTCTCTATCTTATAATTGTTTTTATAGTAATACGAAATATTTTATAAAGAAATTTAATGATATCAATTTTTTGTTTTTTTTTTTTTTTGAAAAATAAAAGTTGAATTTGAATTTGAATTTTGAATTTTGTAAAAAAAAAAACATATATTTATATTTTTTAATGATTATGTTCCATTTCTTGTATTTAACGTTCATTATTATTAAGTAATGTAACCCTTATTTTTCTTCTCTTGCCATATTTCTATTAAAGGATGATGTCAAGACTAATACAAAGCCCAAAAAATCTCCAGGGATACCTGTTAAATATGCATATATTACATATATGATGATATCAAATTACATTCCAAGTTTAATGTGACTATAAAAAAAATTATATTTATAAAAACACTTCCATCCTATTAAATGCAATAAATTCATAATTCTTCTTTTTTTGCATAAGGAGATCTTCCAAGACTAACTAACATTATCACTCAGAATCATTTTCCCACTAACATTCTAACAATAAACCTAATCTACGGAAAGTTCTTTCGTTTTTCGCACGCATTAGATGATTTATTTATAGAACAACAGTATTGAATATTAAAAACTCTTGATATCCGTGATATTCATGACTTTGGTAATCATTCCACTAATCAAAAATTATTCCGAAATAAAAACAATTTTTATCAGTCCGTCTAAAGATTTTTTTACGATCACGTAATACCACGTGTAATCTTTTTTTTTTATGTAGTACAATCAAATTAATCAAATTGACACATGAGAAAGCTCACAAAAGGGATCGAGTCAAATATATTTACTATAATAAAATTTCTTATTGAAGTAACTTTCAAAGCATAGGCGTACATTCCTATGGTGTGACAATATAAAGTTGTAAAAGTGTTTGATCGGCTGATCGTGTAATAACAGTCGGTATATAAATGACATTCTAGCATATTTTTTTTCTTTTTTTTTTTTTTTTTCTTCTTCACCGAATTTTCTTTCTTTATGATAAAAATTCAAAGAAATTAATTAAATCATGAAGTTGAATTTTTTCATCGTTATTTTAAAATTTTTGTTCATTTCGTGTATAAGGATTTCTTTCAATGATTTTTTTACTTCTGCCGTTACCACCGCAGTTTCGCAAAATAATACAATCCGAGAAATTTTTAATTTACGAGACTCTAAACTTGAACCTTTTCAAAAAAAATTAGGTAATAATTTTACTTAAAACAAATGAATTCGATCCCAAGTTAATCAATTAAAAATTAATGTTTGATTTTGATTCACGTACCTAATAATTTGGAAGAAATTACGGGCATTAATGTACATGGAAATCATCAAAGAGGAATTCCTTCTCCTTTTCGAATACAACGTCTTATCCCTAATCGGTATTATTATTATATATAAATATATTTTATAATTTGAATTAAGGAACTTTTAATCATTAAATGTCTAATTTCCTTTTACTTCTAAAGTCATTTGCGTCAAATTTATGCCGATGGACTGATTGCAGCGTTTATTGTGCATGATCCCGGAGATCTTGATTTTAATGAGGATCTTACTGCAGATTTGTATCATAAAGAATTAAAATGGTACCATTTTCCCTCCAGTGAGGTAAAGATGTAAATAAAATTGATTGAATAATGGTTATTTGAAATTAAAATTATTTTTCCTTTTTTCTTTTATTATTTTATTAGCTTGCGCCAAAAAAATATCGTATTATAATTAGGTTTATTACTAAACTAAACGTCACGTGAATTTTCTATTTATATCACGTGATTGATTCTAATCAATTTTTCGTATTTAGCTCATCCATTGAGGCGATGGAAGTGATGGAAGTAGATGAATTTTTAACACAAAATTCTTTACAAAAGATTATTATTTCTGCTGATAGCGTTCCATCTAATCGAGATGTTTTAATAATCCTTTCAATAGTACTAAAGAAGGTTGTTATTAGTAATTAAATTTCTTTTGAAATTAATAAATTTGTACAACTCAGAATTTTACTAATAATGATTATCTATTTCAGATACTATGATGGTAAGCATTAATTGATTCAACTTATTTAATATAAAGAAATTAAATTAATTATATTATTTTATTATAGTATGGTCACCAATTTTTTGTACTTGAATGGAATAAAGAAACAATATATTTCATAATTTATTTAGATAACCAGCTTAAAGGTAATAATATATAATTATATATATAATTAATTAGATGGAATATTAATTTGTTTAAACTAACAATCTTGAAAATAAGTATAGTATTAATATAAAATTATCAATATTAAAGTGAATTGTAAAAATTCTTAATACCTATTTGCATTTTTTTAATAAAAAACTTATTTTAAAAAAATATTATTATTAAAATTAATAGCATTTAATTAAAGTTCAATAATAATTGATTGTTAATAGCATCTTTTTAAAAATGATAATAGTATTTTTTTTTATTTTTTATTTTAGGTATTAAGACAAATTAATATATAATCATAGCTATAAAACTTTTATATTAAAAATCAATTAGCAATTATAAATTTTATTACAACCAGAAGTATTTTATGAATGATACAAAATATAAATTATATTATTAAATTACTCATTACATACTTGTAAAAAAAAAAAGTTATAATTTAAAAAATTTAAATAATAGGTATGTTAAATAAATATGTTTTGATATTAATTATACCAAATTTTGAAAATATTTAATTAAAAATTTTTACTTAAAGTAAAAAAAATGTAAAAAATCAAATTTTCATATTTTTCTCAAAAATTATCTAAACAATAGCTTTTTTAATCTTAGAAAAACTATAATTAAATTAATATATTAATTAAAAATTCAAATAAAATTTTCTGTATAACACTTAGCAAAATTTTACTAACACAGGTAAAATGATGCCAACTCATTTAGATCATTTTAGGATACCCTAGAATGACCTAAATGAGCCCCAATTTTTTTTGTTTTTCTTTAGCAGGATACCCGATTGATGACCAAATTTTGGCATAATTCATGCACATCAAGGTTATCAATCAGGTATCTGCAAGATTATCAATTGAGTATTTACTTTGTATGTAATCAGATATATATATATAATAATATCACTAGTCAAAATAGAACAATTCAGCCTAAATTTGACCAAGTCAAATATAGGTTGAATGATGAACTAATCTGCATCAAATTAAGGTTAATTTTGGTGTAGTTAGGCTACTAATCATCTTTAATTCAGAAAGACAATTCAGCCACTATTTATACTTAATTAAATCTTAAAAAAAGCTAATATTCAGCCAAAAAGATGCTAAATTTAGCCTTAAAAGTGCCAGTATTCAGACTTAAAAAAGCTGGTATTTGGCCTTAATTTGGTNTTAAAAAAGCTAATATTCANCCTATATTTATCACAAATTTATTTTATAAATATTGTCATATATTAAATCTAATTTATTATTAAATAATGNCNAATTAAAAACTATATACAAATATTAAAAGTACTTTCAGGTTGTCAAAGTAAACTCTAAAAAAATAAAATTAAAATGAAATTGTGAAGTTTTCAAATTAATCTTATAAAAAGAAAAGTTATTATTATGCCAAATACTTAAAGTATTGTAATTATGCTGAATACTTTAAGTATTGATTNTATAGAAAGATCACTATNCNGAATAAGTATNTTTAANTATTANGAAATTGATNATATAGAGCTGAAGTTAATTAAAATAGTCTAAAAAAAATTAATTAGCATAGTTAGTTAACCCTATAAGAAATAAATATATGGAAATGATACATTTTGTATATGTTTTTACAATTTCTGTATCATAATTCTGTATATTTTATACAAATTTCATGTTTTGTGATTTTATTAAAAATCTAATATATATGGAATTCATAAAAACTATAATAATTATATGTAATAATAATATAAAATGTATATGGAATTTTAAAACTAATAATTATATATAGTAAAATATTTATTTTTGAAATTTAAATGTATAGTTTTTTACTGTTTCTTATAATAAGAAATTAAACAATTAATATAAAAATGGTAATATTTAATTCATCTCAATGAGAGGATTCAAATGGTGGTAAAATCATTATTCTAGCATCAATATTGCCAGAATTATACTTTAATAAAGTTTATAATATATAATTTTGGCCAAAATTATGTTAATTTTGCTAAAATTGTGAAATCAAACCTTAATTTCTGCAATTGTTCACAATATCGTGGGATCCATCCTTAGATAGAATCATATGCAGAAATTATACAATTAGTAATACATATAGATGTATGTTATAATGCAAGATTTAAATTTGCATTAAAAGAAATTTATATGCTTAACTGATATAATATTTTAAATCATTTTAAACGTTATTCTAAAATTTTCTTTGTCAATATAGCTATAATAAACCTGATAAAATCCTGATAATATTTTTCTATTTTTGTTAAATAGCTGTAAATTTTAAATTTACTTTCTTATTGCTAATTAGTTTTTTGATTTTAAGAATTGCATAAAAATATTACTTTCTGATTTAACATATGTTATGGTATTTTGAAATGTAAACAGATCAATCTTATTTTATTTTTTTGTAACATACATATTTGATTTACATATAGGTAATTCAAAAAAGTATATTATATAAGTATAAGAACAATATATTTTTGCTTTTAAGATATTTGAAATAAACCATATCAAATATTATTAAGTTAAGGCTATGTATTTTATTTTATCTTGGGCAGTGCAATATTATTGCTTTGTAAGAAAGTGGCTGCAGGAGTAATGCACAATTTTTTTTTATGTATAATACACATTTTTTTTATAATAATTAAGATTACAAATTACATCATTAAAATTAAATAGATTATCAATTTAAAAATTCAGGCTGTACATTACGCCATAAAATGATGAAAACTTTCTTAATTTAATAAAAATCTAATGATATTTTCTATTTTGTTAAGTAATAAATTTTAAATTCATTTTTTTGTTTCTAATTAGTTTTTTAATTTAGAAGTAACATAAAAATCACTTTCTGATTTATTTAACATATATTATTATATTTTAAGATATTTGAGATTATATTTGAATATCTTGGGCAATGCAAATAATAAATAGTATTATTGCTTTGTAAGCTTTAATAAAATTATTTTTAACTA
>QKYT01000140.1:0-22359 GCA_003550305.1 Glomus cerebriforme | reverse complement strand
ATTTATATCTGGTTCTGCTTCACGTTCATTTTGGTTATTGTTCACTGCCTCTCCAGTTGTCATTAATGTCATTATTATTAAAATTAAGATTAAAATTAAAAATTACAAAGAAAAGAAAAGTATGGAGAAAAAAGGAAGTATGAAAAAAAAGGAGATTAAAAAATATTGATAAAATTGATCTAGATTGCCGATCTATATATATATACAGTATTCGGTAAATCAGTTCGATAAATCACAAAACCGATATTGATACTGAAATTACTAAAACTGATCGGTATATTTACTGAAGGATTCAGTTCAGTAAATCGCAAAATCGATACCGATCTGATACTGAAACCGATCGGTTCAGTTCGGTAATTACCGTTACCGATCGGAGCCCTAATGGAAAGAAGGAAGGGACACGCTATATCAAGAATGATGATTTGCTATTGATTGGACACCAACTCAAGGAGCCAAAATATTTGTATCTCAGAATGGCCTATCAAATAATTGCTAATAGCCCAAAGCCATATTGTGAAAATATTACATTCCGAGCTTTAAAACCTGATAAAATCCCTAAGGTGGATTCGTTTTCTCTGGATAGAGGTACAGTAGCCATATTCGAAGATGTATGCGCTGACCCAAAAAAAGTGCAGGAGAAAATCATCCCCTATTTTGTTGAGAGGTGACATTATAACATTAGTTCAATATATGTATCTCAGAGTTACTATGACTACCCAAAGATAATATGAAAAAATCTTACATATGTCTGCATATTTAACAGATCGTGTACTGCAGATGAGTTGAGTCGTATTGTGTGTCAATATGCTAATGACTGGCGTAGTGTGATTAAGACTATTGATAAGGCATTATGTGAGCAAAAATTCATTGTCTTCGATCTAACTGTACCTCGTGAACATCCACACAGGATACGCATTGGCTGGGACCAAATTCTCACTAATGAATAGAATTTTCTTAGGTACTAAGGACGAAATATATATTTTTTCCTGGTTTCTAGATCATGTTCAGATTCACTACGCTCTTCGCCTATAATTTCCTTTCATAAGTGCTGGGATATATTTCTGGCTCTATAGTTATATCATTATATCTTGACATGTCGGTGGTTCTGGTGTAAGAAGAGATCTGATCAATAAGAGCGATAATTTTTTTATCCTTAGCAGAAATAATATCTTCCAGATGATGGCATTTATTCTCTAACATATCAATGGCCTTTTCGGTTGATGCAATAGCTTTTTTCGTATCATGGATCATATCTTTGAAAAGGATAACCGAATAGCTTAATTGAGAATTCTTTTTACCACTTTCCTCTAAAGACTTGGCCATAGCTTGTTTACGTGATTTATATTGGTCTTGTGAATCACTAAGGTCTTCAATCTTTTTTTCCATCTCTTGATTCAATATATGCAACTTCTCATTTTCTTCACTTAACAAATTTCCACATTCGCTAGTAACAGGCTTTATCCTCTGACGCTCTTTTTTCATAATATAATTCTTTACCGCTTGATTTAGCAATTCACCCACTTCGGGATTGATACTACTGGCCTGTTCTAGTGATAATGGGTATTTCCGTGATGTGAGATATCGCCATATATCTATCTTGATGGATCAAAGGAGTTGATTAAGCTGTTTTGAATAATATACATGAAATGATGGTATTAATATATTATTGGTCATTTTATAAACGATAGAAAAAATCTGAGAATCTAAGAATTCTAGGCATTCTCTGCATTCGGGCAATTAGTGTGAATAAATTTATGCGCTAATATTACGAATTGCATCACACCAGAACTATCTATTTCAGATTACATGCTTGCATAATGTAGCATTAATATGTTAATATTCGAAAATAAAAATTCACATGATTTCAGCGACCTCGGGTCGTCCAAATTTTGCCAAGAAAAAAGTAAGTAGGTTACAAAGTTACCAGATTTCTGGGACCGCGCGGTCTCAAAAAAATGTCAAGAAAAATTTTATTATTCGGTGCAGTCCTTACATGAAATAAATATTTGAAATCGACCACCAGGGTCAAGTTTATTGATACAGACAAATATAAAATACATTTTAGAAGTTGTAGGATTTGAAATATAATAAGAATACAAGACAAAAAATTCTAGTCATCTCGTTTAGGTGAAGAAACTGTAGAGCTTTTTTCTACATTCCGATTTGATCTTTTTAAAGGTGCATTATATAGTATACTCATATTAACAATTAGAATATTTTGCAATATCAGTAATGATTCTACGAATTTTTCTACAATTGACGGATCTGACAGTTGAATCAGGATTTCTGATTCATGAAGACGATAATATCGATGGACCTCGTTCATATCCCTTATAAGGATACTTAAATATAATTTCTTTCTGACTATCTGTATCCCAATAATTCCAAATTCGTCCTTATCAGGTTTGCAACTTTTACAAGTTCAGTACATCCCGTCATTGACCTTGCGCCACAGCTTCACTTGATCATCTCTCTCCTTTTGCGCTGTGCATGATAAGCATGAGCATTCGGTAAATAAAAGTTCATAATTTTTCCTATTGTGTTTCATTACGATCATAACGTCTGGCCGTCTCCCAGATCACCCATCACCTTTCCTATCCGCACTGGCACTACTTTGACGTTTGGAGCTACTAACGAATGTGGATTTTCCTAGAGAAAGATTCTTCAATGTTGCCCGAATCGCTGGTACTATCACATTGGTTACGTAAGTACCTTCATTCAGGGATTCCACAAAATTCACTCCAAATGCAGGATTATTCCAAGAATCACTTCTAATATCAATGGCAAGACATAAGCAGTGAGTGGAAAATCACTAAATATTCCAAAATATCATAAAAACATACTTACAATGTATCCAAAATTCTCTCTGCAATTATTGCAAGCTCGTTTTCTGTTTCTTTCCATGTCCCATCATGTATAAGTTTTCTTGGAAGATCAATTTCACGATTCTCAATAAAAGTAGCAACGAATTCATTACATTTTTTTTTCACTGCGGATGGAAGAGTTGAAGGTACCATTTGTCATACTGGCTTCATAAAAGTATGCTTAAATTGGCCCAGCAACTTCTTTACAATTTCCGACTCGTCAGAAATTACTAGGATCCATCCATGATAATTCAGAAATATTCACATTATTTATACCAAAGTATAGATGCTGGTTAATCAGCGTCGTTGTATTTTTCTTGAGTTTGGCCTTCAACTCATTTATATTTTTTTTAATCTCATCAGAGTTAAGAGGTCTTTTCTTATTCGTTTTAACCGCTCCTATATCACGCAAACTGCAGACTCCTTCAAAAGCTATCTCAAACTAATATAATCAGATAACGCGTTAGTTTCAGCAATATAACAATTTCATCATTAAAAAACGCATGCACTATCAGTACATATGCAAAGTTGTCATCTTAGTGTGGCCATCACGCCGATGAAACCTTGTGTGATACTAAAATAACTACATTAATTTAAATTAACTATCCCCTCATGCATTGAGAAAAATTCTTGGGGCAGAGCTAATGGAATAATTAAAACATAAGCGATAGTTTAAACGCCCTCCATGCAGTTCAAGGAATAGTTCCTTTTGTTGCAGGCTAATAGGATGAATATACTATCATTTCAGACCTCATTTCTGCGAGTGGATCACATAATATCATCATTTAGTGGAAAAAAAAATATTAATAAAGCTTTATAACTAACCTGAGAAAGAATTCGGAGAAGTTTTAATTGACGCGAAGGTTCTTCGGCATATAGATTACTAGCAAACCCTATGGCTTGGTCTACGACCCTTCTTAAATCATTTTGTGAAATCCAGGGATCTTCTTCTATTCCCTGATAAATGACCGAGATGGCTGTAATATGTTCTTAATTAGCGGTTACTAAAAAATTATAAATTTTGGAATATAATTCGGAAGACATAGTTAACGTAGTTAATGTTAATAGAGAATAAAGAAACAAATGCCATAGGTACCTTTTAAATGATTTCATTTAACATTTCTTTAACTCGCATTCATGTTGGGAGGAGGGATAGGAGAAACATGTGCTACACTTTACACCAAAAGTTTGTGTTTGAAGATAAGGGCATGTGGAATGTGCATTGAAGATCTCGACATTTAGAATGGTGTTGGGGTCAATGCATATACGAACTTTTTTTTGCCCGACCGCTTAATATTAAGACTCGGCAATGTTATATAAATATACTCTGGTCGAAATCTAGTAGGAATAGTCTGTAGTCCAGAAGGAAATAAACTCATAAATAAATGCCTATTCAGATGAATAGGGAAAAAATTCGAAATATTTTGGGAATTGATTTCTTATGTGTAATCTGAAAACGTGCTAATTTATTGATAATATTCGGAATCTTGATCAGAGCTGNGAATTTTNTNNGAGAGNCANATGAGATGTATTCCCTTATACTGTTATACGCATATATTCATTCCAATATAATTATCCATTCCAAAATGCGAATATACTAACCGGATAATTTCACTACGTGATTTATTCAGATAAGCAGTTATCTGTCTATGATAATATTCAGAATTTTCAATCATTTTTACTGATACTTTGTGAAATCTTATAAATAATTGAATTTTCTTATCTTGTACCCAATCACTACCTAAAAACTTCTCCTCATCAGTAGTACTATCATTTCTCACAATCCTTTTCTTAATTTCATTTGAATGTTCATAAGTATAATTATTCAAGCCTTTTTTGAATATAAAATAATATGCTAGATAAATCTCATCAACTTTAACAGAATGATACACTCTTTCGGACTAGTGCTCCTCCTTTTTTCGTATTCTTTTGTATAGATTTACTGCGCCTTTCAGCAATACATTTATTTAGGTGAATATTTGCACATTCAATGGTATTTTTACGGATAAACACCAAGGAGTCACATACAGTGCAATAAATATTAAATGAGCGTCTCCCANCTTTAAATTCNCNATNTATATATTCTCTTTCAATCATTTGAATAAATCCATTCTTGGAGAAGTATTTTGGGTTATATTCAAGAAGTTTCTTAAATGAATAACGAACACGAGAACATCATATTTCTGGTATTTCACCACTATACTATATTGCAGATTGTTCAACACCTGCACTACTACAGGATTTAAACTGGAATAGTTAGTTTTAACCATTTTACGACTGTAAGGGACTTTATAGCTGTTTTAGCGATTTATAGCATTTTTAGCGATTTTAAAGACATATAGCAATTTATAGCAAGTATATTATAATAAATATCAGATTCATTTTTATTCGAATCAGCTTGTGGCATAACGTATATCACATGTATCACCCTAGATCCCTGTATGAAGCGCCTACGGCCCAGTTCCTCTAGGAGAGTTCCAAGAGCTGGCGAGTTTCTATAAATCACGAGATGATCGGCCAATCAGATTTTGGATTTTTTCTGATGGTAGAATTCTGAACACCGTGTCCTGGCTTGACTTAATTACGCAGAAGTGAGATCAACATCCGGTTAAATTTGTCTCCCGAAACTTATATTTTTTCTATGGTCACTTGATCAATCAAAGCCGGGAATGGTACTGGGGATAATGCCAGGGATAGTCTCAGAGATTGTGTTACAATACGATTTTATTTTATTCGATGAGCAGATCACACATCATATGCATGAGTTAAAAAATGCAAGCCCTATTGGGTGAAACTTTATTAATTACTGACAAAAGCGAATCATGCTTTACAATACTACATATAAAAAAAGTGCTAAACTTTGAGAATGCGCCATGTGGCTCGATCTCAGAATCTCACCATCATTTGGCCTTAGGTTCGTGTGTTCTTCCTAACCTGAGACGCTACATATCTGATATTATCATCACTTAGATTTGAAATAGATGTTGCTGAAAACGATTTTATTCGTTGGATGAATACCATCCGTTGAGTTTTATCATCGGTAATACAGAAAAAAAGATCATAAACCTTCTTGCCCTGTTTGATTTCTTCCAGATAGTGTTTTTGGTAACCTCTTTGGGAAGCTGATCTTTAACTTCATAGTAAAGCTTCTTTAGGGCTTCATGTTCCTCGTAATCTTCTCTATAATAGACAAGGCGTTTCTCTAGTTCCTCTCCATAGTAGTAATAAGCCACAATGAGTTCATGGCATGCCTTCTCGTTTCGTTCTTCAGCATTAGTGATCTTTAAATAGAGATTAAAAAAAATTTGTGCACCCTCAACTTCTCGTACAGATTCTCTTTGGAGACCTTTCTTTTCCTTAATTTCTGAAATNNGAGTAGTATCGGAAGACAACTCCCNGATGAGCCTTTTTAAAATGTTGGAGTCCTCATCTAGAGTATGTTTCTTTGTTTTTTTGCTGGAGGTAGAGTCCGTAGCTTCATTAGCCCATTTTTTACCCTTACTGCTAGAGGGAGCAGATCCCATTGATTCTTCGGGTTGAGTTTCTACTTCCTCATCTTCATCAGCGTTGGTACCCCCGTCATCGTCTCCACCATCCTCTTTTACATCCATTTCTTGATCATCTTCTTCCCGCGAAGTTTCTGAAGATTTTTCTTCACGATTTGTTTCTCGCCTAGTGTTTGCATCTCCAATAATATCTACACTCCTTTTACAACTAGGGAATGGGCATACACCCGTTTCGGTGAGAAGAAATTTTTTCTCAATACAAAGCCTGTGAAATATATGTCCACAACTGAGCAGAGTTAATGCCTTAAGAGGCAACGAAAGAATCTCATTATCACATTCAGTGCATGGCCCTAGTTCTGAAAATTCGATATCTCTAACAGCGTTATCTTCGAGATATTATAAGCAAGTGTCTTGAGGTTGTTAAGCGCCATAACGAATGATCTAATCCGCTGGTCTCTCCCTTTTATAGTGCTTGAATTCTGCAGGTGAAAGATATTACCAGATCTTCATTAGCAATTACGTCACTTCATTAATCCTCCTTATCCCCTTCAAATCAATAAAAATGACGGAGGATTAGCATACATATCCCCAAATCTCATATGCGAAATAAGGATTGTCAAAAATACCTATATAAGAATGGCAATACATCGTCAAGCAACGTAGCCTCAGCCACCGAAGAATTTATGTTAGTTCAGTAATGATCTCAATAGAACTTGTTGCCTGATTGGTAGTAGTTTTGCTCGTATTGTTTTTCCGAATTTTTATTTTTACTAGGGCGTGATATAGAAGAATAAATTTAATCGGATAGGAAAGCTTTTCTCCTGCATCAGATCCCGTCCTAATTTACATTCTAGCGTCCTAGTTTTCTGGGACGGATCATTATAAATCTATTTATTACTTGAGGAAGTTACATTATTACGATTCCAAAATATATAGTTTCAAATAATTTATGCCAATCAATTACTTATAAAGAAAAAAAGATCAGTCGTATGTTTGATGCTTCGTAGTTCGCATATACAGTACATGTTCTGCCATGCTGATTAGTCACTATCTAAATAAGGACATTTTATTCAGTCACGGTATAATTTATATTTATGAACATATACACATAAAACGCGCGCATACGTTAAGAAATTCAAAGATCCTTTATTATTTTTTCATAAAATATTATCCATAAAATATTTCAGCTATAGAGTATCCACTACATTCAGACTATTAATATAAGAAACTCTTGATGGCCTCTTCTGTGCTCTTGATATTTCGAATGATTCCTTAACTTCCCGTGCCAGCAACTAAATTCATATTTACTATGAGTAATCTGTTAATGTAAATCATTGTTGTAACAATGCAAATACTTACGGCCCACTTTATAATACATTCGTAAAAAAATACAAAATCCCCCATCTCTGTAAAGTCACGTGAAATGTTGGCGTTGTCCACTTCATTAAGGCAGAACTTTCCTCCTAAAATTAAAAAAATTATTAGCCAACATAATAAGTAATAAAAAATTGTAAAAAATAATTATAAATGACATACCACAATAATCCATGTATTGTAAATGTATTCGGAGTCAAAAACTTTGACCACCAAAGATGGAAAGAGATTCGTGTAGTCGCCTTCTGCACTTTACGTTATCCTTGACTACGTTTAAGAATATTTTTTGAAGGTTGTTTGAGATTTTCGAGGCATCTGCCATCTCTTTCTCATCCTTGACGTTTGGCCTCGAACCTTCCATGTAAACTAATTGAAACTTGTCAGCAGTGTTTAAATATCCTATATTGTCCGCGAATTCTCGTTTATAGTTTTTTGTGCTTATCTCTCTGAATTCGTAATTTATAGATGAGATGTACCATAGGCCGGCTTGCAGACATGGATGTACAAATGAATTTAGATGTGGTCTTTCTAACGTAGCTAAATTCAAAAGAAGATTTCTTGGTCCTAGCGAAAATGCCATAATACTACAGAAAAGTAGATGCTGTAACTAAAACATTCATTTGTAGGGCAAAAAACAGTTGTACTTACAAACTTGGTAAAGTCCTGTGCAAGATTCACATTGTCGAAACCATTAACTGATCATTTTTATCTAAACATTGTAAATCATCAATCCTATCATTCTAACCACTGTACGTTAAATCCTGATTGAAGAAATTCATTAAAAAGTTGTGAATGTTCGATGGAATCAAATTTTCGATCTTGTTATCGAGCTCTTTAAGATATGATTTCAGGACTTTTGAAGGCAGTTGTTTTATAAAATTCAAATTGGGCCTCAAATCAATCAGAGAATCACTTGAGCAAAACTCATTATAGTATTGACAGATCAATATCATACTTTCAGAACATTGAAGTTCGGCACCAAGCAAATCTTGTAGTGATTTTTCATTTGGGTCCTATAAAAATAAATACTATAAAGATATTCTCTAAACTGTACATTTACAAGAAGAATACACATACTGCTAATACTATTATTTGATCATTTATTTCATGTTTCCATTTGGAAGTTTCACCCAGAATTTCTGTTTCTAAATTAAGTAGTTTCTGTAAACATGTTAACAATCAGGTTTATAGATAATAAATATCATATGAAATGTACCAATAAATACAGTTAATTACCAAAAACTTCTCATTGGCACTTTGTTCGTCATCAATAATTTCTTTTGATTTAAAAAAATCTTCAACCTGAGGGGATTGTTCTTCATCCTAAAAAAATAGTAAATTAAAGTACGGCTTAGAAAACTTGTAAACAAGAGCACAACACTTGCTATTAGGCCTCGAGTCAAAACCTCAAAGGCGAACACAATGTACACTTGCTATTAGGCTTCCAAAGCCTCAGAGGGGAACACAGTGTATACTTGCTGTTAGGCCTTTGAAGTCAGAAATGAGAGGAATACAAATGATTGCATATACAGATATTAGATTGGGTTTTTTGATCTTTTAAGGAAGATACGTAGCCAATTCCTTTTCCAGAATCAGCAGACCTCAAATAGAGAATAATTCAAAAAACTTCCTCCTGCACTGCACATGTCAATGATATGCTATTTACAACTTTTCAACACGTACCTTTGCATCATTTATGGCTTTTTTTATAATGGTTGAATTAAATCCTTTGGTATAATGTGCTCCAATTACTTCTAGGCCTTTTGTGTATTGAGAATACTCTTGTGTTCTATTGAACACCTACATTCCGCCAGAAAAATATATAGAATGTCAGACAACTTTAATTGTGATCTGAGAATATTAACAACAAAAGTCGATTCCATACCTATACTATATTGCTACGAAAATATAAGTAAGTAAGGTAAGTCAGTTTAGCGACCTCCAGCCAAGCAATACTCAAGATTTGGTAATTGGTTTTGGTTTGTTAATAGGTCTTTCCAATTCTTTTTAATTCTCATTGCCGAAAAAAAAATACAAACGTGGAAATGCGAAAAATAGTTTATCAGGCGCTTGGCCTCTTATACTGAGAGTCTTATGAGTTATTGACATAATTTATTTATATCATTATGCAAATAGATCAGAGTGAAAAGTTGAGTCTGAACTGAAGCTTATTTATTTCTTACGATTAACATTATATGATAGTGGGAGTAATCTTACATAATCACTATTTACCAAATATCTTTTTGCGTATTTCAGGTGATCGATCACATGATGATTTCAATGATCGGATGCCGTTAAATTTGAAATTTACATGAAAAGACTAAATGTTTCTCTGAGAGCAATGAATACTTGTATTATAGGGTTATTGATCACAAGAGATCGAAACTTTTGGATGCTTGATCAACAAACTCCTTAATCTTTTGTATTCTTTCAGGAATAACAACATCAGGCTTTTGGTCATACCATACCTCAATAAGGAAAATTCCATTATCCTGACATATGCATCTTTTTTGCCTATCACAATTAACGATGTCCTTGAGTTTTTTGACATCTTTATACCAACTGGTGCTATAAAACCGATGCTGAGCTCCTTGCACCTCCAGCGCGATTCGATAATTTTGGAAGAAGACATCAAGTTCTAGTCCGTTCAGGAAAGGAGGGCGATATTTGATTATAGGTTTCTCATTAAGAATTTCCTTAGTTATCTGGATGCACCTGGTCTGAAATTTGCGATTTTTCTTGGATTCTCTTTCTGCCTGATCCTGCTCTAGTTTTAAAATTCTAGCGTCATGTCTGTTATTCTCTTCCATCATCTGCTTTATAAGCTCTGCATTTCTGGCTTCAAGCTCGGTAAAATGTTGCCTCAATGAATCTATTTCAGTTTGCATGTCTGTGTAATATCAAATGTTAGTATTCAAAATCGGTAAAAATACGTAGATTATTTGGTCAACCGTAAACTAGTTAACGGTTTTTTGCCAAGAAAAATTTTTTATTAATACATGCGAAAAATAAATACAAATGTTCGGGACATTACTTGTGATACATGACGTCTATGTTAATACTCTATCCTATTATTCTGTTTTTACCCGCTTCAATAATCCCTGTGATTCAATCTGACTATCAAATACCCACTTGATTTGCCCAAACAAGTTTTTGACAGGCTTTGCCAAGTCCTCACAGGTTAAAACAGAGTTATTAATTGTTAGTGGTGAGGGCGACAAAGAACTCAACAACACTTCTACCTTCCCTTCACTATTATTCTCAGAGCTAGACAAAACTAGTTTGATTATGACCCAATCTACAGCAGTTGATACAATCCCATACATTATATCCTCATGTAAACCTGCCGTATCGTAACTATGTTTTTTAGGATTGTGCTGGATGGATGTCTGCAGTTGGACTGCATTCTGTGCAATACCTTGATTGATGTCCTCTTTTTTCATCTCGGTAACTGTGATGATTGTATTTTCCACTTTTATGACTCAATCAACTGGTTCTTTGCCATGGCCTCCAGAAATTTTGTATTGGGGATAGACTTTTACCTCACCATCAAAGATTGATGCAACACCGTAAATAATACGAGAAATAAACTCACAACGAGTGGCTTCATTGGCGCTAATGATGTGTTGGGATGTTTTGTGTAATCTCAATAATTCATCTATAACCAAACTTCAAATCTCTTTCGGAGTATCCTTGACACCTCCATCAAAAAGTGATAATCTGTTATAATCATCTGTCTTCAAGCAAAGACTACCTTCATCTTTGGGAAAGTATACGAAGAAAAAGGTTGTTACGCTACAAAAACAGTCATGCATAAATTAACTGATCAGACATTTGGTAGAATCGGTACGTAAATATCTTAAGTATCTAGATAGTACTTACATGTATCCACAACAATTTTCAGATCCACCTTGGGGTTAGTAGTCCAGATAATACTCATTAAATTCTCATCGGTAGAAAACTGAATAACTTTACACTCTGTCACGATCTCAACCGTATCACTTTCTACCGTTGCACTCTGGGAACTTGAATCTGATTTTTTACACATTTTACCTGTCAAAATTTTTCTTTTCAAACCAGCGCCACCTATTACACGACTTATTATGATGTGCTTGTTCTCTGTCCCATCCAGAAAGGTTAAATATTCACAAAGCTTCTTCTTAAAACCTTCCAGCGTCACCGTTTCTCGGGTCACTGTCCATTGAAAATTTGCACTCTTACGCCCATACGTTGCGGTGCAGTGAACTTCTTTCGTCTCGACAGGATGCTGTACGATTATATGTATGTGCTCATCGGCTGGCTGAGAGGTAAAATGTTTGCTAATCTTCGAAAGAGGTAGAAGTTCCTCACCACCAAGCTCTTCCTTGATATTAACGTTTATTTTTGTGTTGACGAGCTCAAGTTTCTTGTTTTCTTTTTCGAGAAAAATGTCAACCTTCTATAGTTTGATGTCTTTGGCATCAACATTAGCGAAAGCTTATGTATTCTCCTTCTTGATAGCTTTCCTGAGTTCACTGACCACCTCAATCTTATTAACTTTTACGTTGAAAGCATTTTCATAAGGGTTTTCTCCTGCAACCAAACAACTGAGAGTGATAGTTGACATAGCGCTTTTATAGGAATATTTGGGTCAGATAAAAAAATAGTGTTACGTTCCAGAGTGAGATAAAAAATTTATTTCTGGGATGGGAAAAAACAAGCGCTAATATAAGTTTTTATGTCGTACAGTCATTGCATCATTACACATGACCCGCTTCTTATATACATTTGATAAAATAATAATACTTTATTTATGAAATAAAAAATGTTGCCGGACTATAATACATAAAAATTGCGAATATTTCGCATACTAGTTATAATAACCATATACATCCTCTTCTACAAGAACATGGTGAACGTCTATGGTGATATTCTCATCAAAATAATCAGAAATTGAGCCCTCTTCTTGCATAGCAACATATTTTACAGGTCCAGGGTGGTATGCATGAAGAAAAAATGGAACATTTCTGAATTGATGAGGTAACTGTTGCTGAATCTGAACGTGAAGATTTCTGACTGAATTTCCAACGGAGATTGTAATTACTGGCTGAACATTATTGAGTGGAATTCCAGTGAAGCCACTGGTGGGAATTATAAGGCAGTTGAGAGTAATATTGACCATATTTCATTTTCTAAAATTCAAGAGCCCATTGTGAGAATTTTTCACTTTCCCACATATACAACTGGCATATACATACCTTATTTTGGGTTATTTTTTTCTGGAAATATTTTTGCGGGAAGTTGGCTGAACTTTCATATACTATTACATGCTTTATATCTTGCTGGAAAAAAGATAAGGAGGTATATGGCATAATTAGTATTGTCGTCTGATGCCAAGAGTTCCATAAAAGCACATGCAAACGGAATCTTCTTACCTTTTCACATAGAGATCTACCGAAGAGACTATAGTTGGTTTTACGCCTGGCAATCTCAAAATTGTGAGTCCCTCAGCCTTTCATAATATATGCTTTTACCGTAACTATTTACTTTTGGAGCTGATCCTGTGTTGCATGTAGACCTTCTTTCACATTTTTCTCATGATTGTATAGGAAAAAAACAGGGTACTGGTTAGTTAATATTTTCTTTCGAATATATATGCAAAAATTATTATGTCGCACAGACCTGTCTAGTGATCCGCATATTTTTGTCGCACAGGAGTGGTCCAGCAAATTCTTCTGAGCTGGTGATCACTGCTCCAGACTAGCTAGATTATTCAGACTCTGATTCGGTTTCAGAGCTAGAAGATTCTGAATCGGAACAGTAATCTTCATCAAATTCGATATGAATATTTGGATTTAGCTGGTCCATGGTTTTTTTGCTAATATTTTCACATCCTTCTAAATCTAGAAATTTTAAACTAAGACATGAACGAGCAATTTCTTTGATAATCTTACTTATAATATTGCAATTTCCAAGGCTGAGATGCTGAATCTTTGGGCAGGAGCGAATAACATTGCAGATTGATAATTCACTAATAAATGTACAACCACTTAGATCAAGATATTCTAATTTATGACAAGAATGGGCTAGCGCTTTAGTAACCTCATCACCAATATCATCACCACTGATCTCTAAATATCTTAAATTCGGAGATGCTCTGATGATAGTCACAATTAATGCATCATTACGGAAAGCCATGACACCAACAAAGTCAAGATACTCTATGTTGAGACATCTCTGTATTAACATACTAGCATCTTTGACATCCCCCTTACTATATGAAATATCAAGATTTCGTAAATTTGGGCATGAGTTTAAGATGCAACTTATAGATTTATCCGTGATCCAACGTGCTTCGGCAAAATGAAACTCTTGTAATTCATGACAACTTTCTGCAATTCTATATAATGATTTTTCAGTAATTTCTCTACAATAAGATATATCAAGATATTCTAATTTATAACATGATTGTGCAATTACGCATAAACCCTTATCAGTTATTACTCGAGTGTCCCACAAATTGAGATATTTTAAATTAGGATATGATTCTGCTATTAGATTTAACGCATTATCACTAAAACTTGTACTACTCTTAAAATTTAAATAAATTATATTTGGACACGAATCTGTAATACTCTTGATTTTGTTATCTGAAAGTGAATGGTAGTATGTAATTTCGAGATGCATTAGATTTGAGCTATAAATTGACTTTTGCTTCCAATATACTGATTTTATAAACCTTTCCAGTTGAGAGCGATCCTTCACACAATAATTATAATTATCCAGAAAATAATGATAACTGTACAAGTCATTCCCTTTTAACTCAACATGCTTCCATAAAATAGGAGCACCGCATCTATACCAAAGCTGGCAAACAAATAGGATGGGATACAGTGTCTTATCTACTGCTAGGAAATATAGAATCTGCTCTAATAGTTCTGGTATAATAAAAATACTTGAATATGCCATGAATAATATATGCTGTATCTTTAATCGAAAAAATAAATTCTCTAAGCTTAATGATCATGCAAATNGCCTCTCAGCCTNGCCCAACCTTTCCACTATCTCATCTAACAAAAGTACTTCTAGCCCATCCAAAAGAACTTTAAATGTATTNTCNGGTGATAATCCTCTGAGGAATAGATTTTTAAGAAGCCATTCTGGATAGTCTTTGCTTAAATTACACTCTTTCAGTTTCGAATAATATTCCTTTACTNTATAATTGCCTTGAACTATTCTCCTAAATAAAAATTCCATCCTTTTGTGCCATTCAAGATTCGCCTCTCTTTCTCATATATTATTTATACTGCAAGAATTCTTTAGTTCCTGTTCTGGAAGATACTTTAGAATAAATGTTATTATCTCTGGCGAAAGAAGATCAAGTAAATTGTCTGTATGCATTGTTTTATTTATATAGTTAGGATACCTTTCGATCAGAAAAAAATAAACCTCTATCATCACTTCNGACTGGCATTTATTNAATAGCTAATAGCCCTATTTTTATTATATGCATTTTTTTCCTGATCTTTNCTTCNGNCTGGNCNNATNCAAATTCTTTGATGCTTAATCATGTTTACTATTTCACCAATATCAGAATCGGATGAACTACTTTCAGATGAGCTAGTCTCAGAGGAACTGCTCTCAGATGAACTTGATTCAGATGAACTAGTCTCGGATAAACTACCCTCAGATGACGAACTAGACTCAGAAGAGCTTGATTCAGACGAACTGGTTTCAGATGAGCTTGATTCAGATGAACTAGTCTTGGATGGGGCATTGGTTAAGGCTGTCAGATGGTTTACCCCTAATGCCTTTGGCTGGTCACTTTCCATTTTNATTATTTATCTGATAAACTTAATATTTCTGGCCGAAATTTATGTAAATGCCTGATTCATCTCTTTAAAAATACCACCCGCTTAACCTTTCTCGGCCATATCCTCCTTCCTTACTTAACTGAAGGCGCAAAAGTATGAGGAATATCCTTTCGCTTTCTTATTACATGTATATCATCTGAATCAGATTCTTTGGAAGACTCAGACAAATAGGCAAAAAACTTACTTTTTTCATTAATCAGCAAAGGAACTATTTCATGAATTAAGTCGATCACAGTTTCCCTATCTACACATTCGTCCAGATCTTTTAATTCGATTTTTAAGAATCTTATGTCCTTTTTCAGTCTTTTTATCCTCTTTTCTAAAGTGTTATTTTGGGGATGACAATCTTCTAATTGTTTTTTTAATTCCTCTGTTATACTGAAAACTCTATTAAGCACTTCTGCATTTAACTGGGCTATTTTTTCTGTACTTGGGGGGTAAATAACTCCCTGCTCGCTATGTGTACTATCAGATGATTGATTTTGATNNGTTACCATTTTCGTNGTATTTTATATATGCTAGATCTTAGGCAAATGAAAAAATAAAATTTAATAAATGTTGTCTAGCCCATCTATGTGATTAGTTTTCATCGAAGAGCTCGAATGCCGTTGCCTGATCATAAGGCTGTCCTCTTTTTCAAAAATTGANTATAGTATAGTTTTGCGCTGGNGAGNCATGNTTGTCNGGNNNNTGTCGAAGGGCTTGACTGGCGATGGTCATAGCATCTGATAAATTCTTCGCACCATTCGATACGACCGCAAATACTGCCCCTAATTTGCACAAATAGCTAGGAAGAAGTGGTTTACCAGTTTCAGGAAGAAATCTATCTTTTTTCAGAAATATATTAAACTATTTAACTCCTGACACTCCTGGATCCCTCAACTATTCAGAAGAAATTGCATTCTGAATCCAAGTAAGGAGAAGTTTAGCCCGCTCTTCATCTCTTTCTAATGATCTAAATACCNNAGGATTATCCTGCTGATNTCAGTTTTTTGAATATCCAGTTATACTTCCATTAGAAATGCGCAAGTCTTTAATTTTAGCAGGACGAATGCAAAGCATGATCATTACATCGGCTAGGACTTGCACATCGGGTGTCTTAGATACGTCATACAAGTCGAGTTTCTCCTTAACTGATTCTAATGAGAAATGGTCTGGAAAATCGATCCCTTCATTTTCACGTTGCACTCTACGCTCCTTTTGAATCTTGTTAGATACGCAGGTTGTTTTGTCATCTAATGTAACAGAGATTATTTTTTCTGGGGCATTAAATTCCCGCAACTCTCTTCGGAGCCTACTAAGACGGGATGTGGTGGCGACAGGGTTAGAGGACGTTACAGTTAAAGCCTTGGCTATTACCTTTACTTCTTTTTTACCAAGATTATCTCAGACAATACGCTGGGCTATACTTTCAATGGTTTTTCCGTCTGGGATGATGTCAGATACTTGGCATATATTAACTTCCCCTGCTTCATCCCCTCCTTCTTTGGGGGTACTCGACTTCTACTTCGACAAATTCTCTGATTGGGGACTAATACAAACGCCTGCTCTCTGCTAAAATTATACCCTTTTTGGAAGCGCTGACGGCCCTTGTCTCTTTTCAGTTTATCTGTCAAAAGCTCGAGTAATTCTGAGGCGTGCTGACTAAGTTCTTCATTACTCATATCTTTACTGAGTTTGTGCTCTGCAACGTACTTTGTTACAATCGCGGACATGGTTGTGTGGATATAGCTTGTGAAGTAACTACTAGATTATGTGCAATTCTTAGGTTATTCTATATCTGAAAAAGTTCAATTTGAAAAAAATATTCCGACAATTCTCTATATGCTGACCCCACTCATGATCAGTAAAAAATAATAGAGGGTCAAAGGATAGGAAAAATAATATAACTTTCGCTCTGGCCGGGGGTTTTACATCGATTTGAAATTTGCGGGTAGATAGGATATGCGAAAAAATAATAATTTGGGATTTTATATCGTCTAATCGTAAAGAATGAAAGTCCCATCCCTACTAATATTTATTAACTGGCTTCTTATTCTCTCTTTACCAAAGCATACCATTCTCCTGGAGTATGCTTACCATTTTTTTCCATTTCTCATCGGTATCAAGCCAGGAGGATGTAACTCCATCATCCTCAAGCCCACGACGGATTATTTCTTCTNCTATTAATCTTTCTCGTACTGTCATGTCCATATATTCTTTGGGGTCTTCTTCTAACTTTTCTGCCCAACCACACATTTGTGAATCAGTTTCCATTCTATCCCGGAATGTAATAGAATCGAGCCTGTCTTTCTTGGTGATGGTTATGAAGTCATCTGGATCTTCACCAAGTTCGACTGCCTTTTTTCTGAGACGCTCTTCTCGCTGGACTCTGGTCAGAAGTATGGCAGATGATACTTGATTGATAGGCTCAGGAGAGTCACGCTTGTCGCTTGTTTCTTTTGGAGGCATATTCACTACTTTGTTGATACACTACTTGCTCAGGTGGTTTGAAAGTCTCAGATATGCCAGATGTTGAGGCGACCAGAACATGTATATCTTTTGCCACAAAGTTGAAAAGGTTCTGGGTCGATTCGTTCTGATTACTGACCTTTCTATCTTTACTGATATTAGGTAAAGGCATGTTCTTTTTTGGCTGAAGCGGGATTATTTTCTGGGGAATAGTTTCTGGCACATTGAATATAGGTATGTCTGTGGTCTCATTCTGGGATCCCTTGTTTGTGGGTATGTCATCTTGAAGTGTGTCGAAGAACTCTTCAATATCACCTAGACCAGATTCATGGAGTTTTGTTACGATCTTAGGACGGTCAAAAATATATTGATTTACTCTTACTCCATTATCTCATAAACGCACCTTATCAATGCCGATTTGTGCAAACTTCTGGCCAAGAATATTGTTAGTTAATGGCTTTTCTCCATTCTCTCCACACCATTCAAAATAATTTTGATATAGAGATGTACTACTTAGCTTGGCTACTTTATCCACATCCCATAATGAAATATAATTTATTATAAACTGAATAAATTAGGGAAATGATTACGCATTGTTTCTACTTTCATTTTAGTATTAGGAATTTTTCCTGGACTAAATTTTGATAAATCAAGATTAAGAAGATATGTCATAACCATACCTGGTGCATCAGGATGATCTAGAATTTCTCCTAGCCGGTCAAAATACGGTATATTACTCCTACAGCGTGCTGAGACTTCAAAACAGACTATGCGAGAATCTCCTATATCTATCTTAATTGGTGCATCCTGATTGCTTGTAACTATATATCTGGCAAAATCTTTTAATCTCTTAGTTTCAAGACCTTTGCGTTCTATGGATACCTTCTCTTCTGTTATAAGAGATTTAAGATGCCCATTAAATCTATACCATTCTCCACTAGACATCCCAGTCTCATTCATAACAATAAGTTTTCGAGCTTGGATGACGCTATTAAAGCGCCCAAGCATTTTTTCCAAATCCGATCCTGCATAATGAAGATGCTCTCCTAGAACTTTATCACCAATAAAATCAGTGATAATATTTTTTTCACACTGTTGTAAAGTGGATTTTAGTACTAAGATTGTTCGAGGCTTCTTTTCTGGCTTCTGAACCAAATATACCCACCAGTTCCAGATATATTCACTGAGTTTTTCATCCCCATTGCAAATTATATTCTTTACATGCCAGAGAATCAGATCCATAATTTCTTTATTAACCTTTGTCACTGGCTTAGCTAAAAATCCTAGGAAAAGGTTAAAGAAATCTGAATCTGGTTAAGAAACGCTTATGGGATATAGGAGGAAGTCATAATCTTCATAAACGATTAGACCTTTAATAACTGCCTGGTTTATTAACGATTTTAACTTTACCGATTCACCCCCATATTCGATTATTTTAATCTCAAACTTGGCAAGCTTTAGCTCAGCTCCCATATCGAAGTAAAGCCCATTTTCTGGATCCTTATATTTTAATATCCAGATCGGTATTTTCTTTTGAATATAAGTAACGGTTGATTGGATTGCTTCATAAACTTCAGCGCGGGAGAATTTCTTACCTGAAGTACACATACGCAGTGATGTGCATTTTATGCTTCCAATAGTAAAAAACTTGATTGGAAACTTCCAATCCAAATGATTTTATTAGAAAATTATGCTTCCAAGTCTTCCAAAGGTACTTCCAATAGTGATTCCAATCTTCCAAGTGCACATCACTACACATACGTATTAAATCCCACCATACGAAATGGTCTTTTGGGTTTGAAATTCTAGATTGTTCTAATTTTACTGAAGCTGGAAGGTTCTTTTCTCAGCTCAAAGCTGTCTCACTAGGAGCAAGTTTTATTGAAGGCTTTCTTGAGCCAGATGGCTTCTCCTAGTCTGCACGATAGCAATGAAAACTATATGATTTTTTATTTCGTATAATATATGCATTTTCGTTAGTATGTTCCCGGTCACATAATGAACAATATGATTGGGCCATGCTTTAAGAGGAAAGACATCGGGAGATTGTTCAGATGGGAACGAGAGGTTAAATCCTTCTATGCTGATCTCTTGGAGCAATTTCTCTATTAGTTTGACCTTGAGTTTGAGTTCAGCTTCAGTGGTTTCGTTATTTGTATCATTACATCTTCTGACTTCTGGCTCTGAAAGAGCTAAAAGAGAACTTTCTACGACTTCTGATTCATCATTGGGTGGACGAAGTATGAAGTCAAAGATTGTTCCATCTTTTGGGAGAATAGCTTTTTTCACATGAATGTGTTCTCCGGTCTTTTCATCGAATTTAGGTGTTCCAATCATTCGTAAAGAGAATGATCGTTTGTTTGCTATATTATCGATAATACCTTTTTCTTGCAACCCTTCTAGGAGTTTCTTACGGACAAGCTCAGTGAACATTGTGACCTGAGCGATATTTGGGAATCTCATGCCAGAAGTTAAGACATGTAGAAATATTTTTTTCTCATCACTACTATCAGCAATAGACATAGTATTTTTATTCCATTTTGGGAATATTTTTAGGCAAGTATCTCTAAAGCTACGACAAAGTATATTTTTTGCCTGACCACCTGAAAGCTTGGGGGTAATAGCATTTAATGTTTCTACTGGCAAGTCAAAATCTATAATAGGCCGGAGTGGCTCATTTCCATCAATGAATTCATGTAAAGAATGGCCTTCACAATCTGAGAGTATGGCTTTTATTTCATCCTCATTGTCTGCATCAAGGAATTCTCTTGGCCTGACACTATCATCACGAATTTTGTAAAAGTATTGTCCTACGTCAGAGGCTTTAAACCCACAATAGTACGGGGCGGAGGGGAAGTCAGATTGGGTCATTTTTTTGGGATATGATATCTAAGTACACCCTTTGGTATATTACCATAGTAAAAAAGTTTAAAATAAAAATAAATAATTATTATAGATATCAAACCAATACCCAAACATAAAATCGATGGGTGAATATATTTGCCATTATCTCTCCGATGAAGGGATTGTTTGTGGAGGTGGAAGTATGCAACCAGAAGGATGTTATATTCACTGGAAAAGATGCCAGCGAACTCTATGCAAACAAGATGGGTGCATAAGACTGACAGCATCGAAATATGGATTTTGTAATTGGTATGTAAATAAGTGCCATTCGAATGCATATTATCACCGAAAAAAGTTAAATAAGATGTTTCAGAGCGGGCAAACTCTGGAGGCAATGCGAGAGGCTTTCGATAAAATTAAAAGGTTTGATACAATACAGAACTGGTCTTAGAAAGTTGTCCATAAAAAATATCAGACTATGGAAGCGTCCATGGACGTCAGAAGTAGGTTTTGGGCAGTTTAGATTCCTGGAAAGCCATCCAGATGGGTAACCATATTGACCATAGAAAAAATCAGACTATGGTCGCTTCTGTGGACATCAGAAGTAGGGTTTTTAGTGCTTTTAGATCTCTGAAAGGCTTTCCGGATGGGTGTCTATAACGACCATAGTGTCCATATAAAAAATCAGATCTTCCAGCTTTTTTTATTTTTTATAACATATATACGCTACACATATATCATACCATACTATATATACATCATAGAAGATAGCATAGGAAAAATTTCGAATTTTTTTTCTACGACTTTACTTTTACTGTGGATACTATGGACACTATGGACAGACATAGAAGAAAATAAGCAATAAACTTAAAACTTCCAAAAATGATACCATAATTGTCCATAGAAGCATCCATAGAAAAATTTCCCTATGGACATTCAAAAAAGTAGCATACACACTGCCTCAACCCAGATTAAACCATGATCGGACCTCGGAAGTGCTTACAACATCCCGCCAATATACCGGCAACTAATAGGCAATAGTTAGGTCACAAATGGTGCACTTCTGGTAATCAAATGTGTCAGGCCAAGATAGTACATATTGCACCTCCAACCACGAACGCAAAATTAGCATATATGTACTGGCACAAATAGGCAATAGTCAGGTTGCAAGATGGTGCACCTCTGGCAATCAAATGGGCCGGCCATGATAATGCACAACGCACTACCAATTTACTAACTAATAATGTAATTTACATTTGTATTTCAAATTCTCTGACCCGCAGGTCAGCGAAAGTTATGTGACTGACGCAGTAGACTCATCTAATTTTAGCCAACACTATTCCATGATTTCGGCTAGAGCTTTGAACATAATAACTCGGCATCCAAGCTGGAAAACTACCAGTTTCATGACAGTTCCATGACAGTTCCACGGTAGCTACCAGGTCACTACCAGGTCACTACCATGGC
>QKYT01000014.1:402348-427422 GCA_003550305.1 Glomus cerebriforme | reverse complement strand
ATGATAATTCCTTAAGAAAAAGTTAATATGTAATTTGTGAATTATAAGTAAAGGTAATATTTATCTAAAACAATAATAGATCAAGAAAATTTAAAAATCTAAAACAATTTATAACAAAAAAAAACAAAAATTTTATAAATTTAATCTGAAATTCGTTCTAATCAGGTTTTAAGCTAAAAAAAAATGATATTATAAGCTTATTTTATAAAAATTACTAAAATAATTATTATATAAATTTATTAGAAATAAAATCCACAGGTTTTCGCCTTTCAAATAAGTTATTAAGCATGTAATTTAGGATGATCATCATGGCGCAGTAGNCAATTTTTTAATTCTCATTTTTTTTGTCCCACACTGTATATAAAGTTTCAGTCAAGAATTATAGAAAACAGTATAAAATTCCTGCAAATTAAAATACTTATATAAAAAAAGACTAAATGGAGATGTCTCTCTTTCTCAGATGATTTTTTTTTCATTATAATGTAATTTATGATTTATATACTGTAAATAAATAAAAATTGATGTATTTTTGAATCAGAACACTGGTAGCATAATGATTAGGCAATGATTTAAATGATGGGCTCGAAAATTTTTTTTTTTTTAGGATGAGACATACTGTATGTGTAATATTTATTCTTAATTTTTTTTTTTAAATACGAGTTAAGAAATTTAGGATAAAGTGTTAGGATAAAATATTAGTAATGGCATTCATTATTTTTTTCTTTTAAGAACTGGAAACTCTTTCGTCTCGAATTTTAAGACTTAGAAGTAATAAGATTTGGGATTTTTTTTTTGTAGGAAAAAAATTTCTTCATCTTTAAATTTCAAGTCTTGGAGATGATAGGCTTTGGAATTGATTATGATGGGGTGTTTCTTTATTAAAGCAAACTACTAATCATTTTTCTTTTCTTTTTAAAAATTAACGTCTAATTTTGAAGGTAAGTTTCAGGTTCTTTAATTTAAACATAGGCTTTCTTTTACGGTATATACTTTATGGTATATACAATGTAAAATATTAGAGGATTTTTAAAGTGATTTATTATATTTTTATAAATAAAAGATTTTTTTAATATCTGATATTTTGCACATTGTAATGCATTGAGTGTATCAAGAGGTCTAAGACGAAGTTGCTCAGTTGAGTAAAATTAGTTTAAGTAGATGCGTACATAACCCTCATTTCACCGAATCATCATTTTGTTGAAATCCAATTATTCAAATTTTTATTAATAAAAATAAATTGCATTAATTAGAATTATGATTGGTGTTTCATTAAGTTTCAATCTATTTATCTATCAAAAAAAAAAAAAAAAAAAAAAAGCCTTTAATAAGTAATTATCGAGTATTCCTCCTATTTAACCTATGCGCTAAACGATGTACTGTAATTGCATAATAGTTACACTAGTATGTTACCAGTTTATTCACCACCATATTAAGAAAACGATTCACCAAAGTAACATCACATATTCTATACAATAATCGACAATCGTTAATATATTCTCATTATCTAACTTTTCTAATTGTTCTAAATTCTAAAATTTTCTAGCAGAATCTAATCTCTCTAATTTTCATGATCATTTATATTATCATCTACCTCACCATCTTAACGGTTTTCGACATGAATAAATGGTAATTTCGGATAACAAACGATTTATACGCTTCCTTACACATCTTTTTTTTAAAAATATAAAACATATCATTTTTTATACGATACTCCTATGATTGAATTAATCTTTCTCATTGTAAAAAAAAAAATAGTTATGTAATTTCGTAATATTTCAATATTAAAAATCGATTTTTTTTTTTTAAAAAAAAAAATAAAATAAAATCAAAATATCCAATCTAGTTTAAATGTAAAGGATGTTAAAGTGAAAAAATTGTCAAGTGAAAATCAATAAAAAATAACTTTTATTTGTTACAATTTTGGTTGAATGTAATCGAAGGAAATTAATTAGGATTTTTTTTTACAATAATTTAGGAAGGATCATTCATATCCTTTTAAAAATAATTCCCAAATCATGAAGTAGTAAATCAGATTTGTTTGATAAAAATTAGAAAACACGTAAGTTATAAATAAATTTATTTAAATAAAGATAAAATAATACACATAAATATATAATAAATATTCAAAAAGAGATTAACATATAAATTATAAAAAAAAAACCCTAATTTTAAAAAAATTATTAGCCACTAAAATTATTAAAATCGATAAAAGAATCATTTGAATTTTGTTGAAATTGATTTTGCAAATTATTAGGAACGATATTTGAAGAAACATAATTTTGTTGAGATTGATTTTGCATATCTAAATTATTTAAATTTACATATGGAGAAGAAGTTTGTTTGATAATAATTTCGAACCCTGGAATTTCAAATCTAAAGACTTCAGAATGATTTGTTTCATAACCGGTATATTGCGGCGCGTAGTATGCATAGGACAAGGATTGTCCACCACTCGTAAAAGGGACCTGTGAATTATCAGTGAAAATATTTGAAGGAACATCTTGTTGAGGTTGATTTTGCATATCTAAATCATTTAAATTTGTATACGAAGAAGTTGGTATGATAAAGTCTCCAGAATTATTTGCTTGAGAAGAATTATCAAGTAGTGGTGGAAAGATATTTTCATGTTCATAACCGATATGCTGCGGTACATAGTGCAAGGATTGCGCAGTTGAAGTTGCATGTCCATCATTCTCAAAAGGGAGCTGTTGTTCGTAATTATTAGTTGCTGGAATAATATTATTAATAATATTATTGTCTGCGACGGGAAAATGATCGGTATGGTCGCAAAAAGTATTTACACTATTGTATACATTTGATAAAGGTTTATCCATTTGAGGCGATTGCAAATTATTGGGATAAGTGTTATTATTGTGTAAAGGACTATTGTAATCCATCGTAATAATTTATTTAAAATAATGTATAAAGAATTTTTGAATCCTTCGATGTAGGAAATTTCCTCAGGTATTTATAATGAATTAAAATTTTTAAGTGCACTATAT
The DNA here is from genome assembly GCA_003550305.1 of Glomus cerebriforme. Lineage (NCBI taxonomy): Eukaryota > Fungi > Glomeromycota > Glomeromycetes > Glomerales > Glomeraceae > Glomus > Glomus cerebriforme. The sequence continues at coordinate 424,420 of QKYT01000014.1, read as the reverse complement.
TGTCGATCTTTATAATAAATCAATAAATAGTATATTATTACAACCCTTTATTTGAGGGGCGCAAAATCTTTCCTACCGAAACTAGCTGCACATCTGTACATCTGACGTAAGATTCCTGTGTTCCTATACTAGTTTCACAGAGTGATATACGTATTTTTGAAAGTACCTATCTGTCCAAATTAGTGTCAGATTTACAATATGTATATATGAAAGTAATATTGTATATAATAAAAACTTAAAATCATACTATTATACAGTACACATATATATTATAGTATTATACATCTACTTTCGGTGCTTTTTTTATGAAAAACGTGAAAATTTGATTTTATAAAAAAATAGCAATACCCACAAATAAAAATAATGCATTGTAAAAAACGAATAGATTCATTTCTAACTGAATTCCTACAAAAACAAAGTTTTAGAAATAAGGGAATGAATTCTACATTAAATATAAATACTTTCAATTTTCAACTCATTTTTTCGAGCAGGGATAACATGAAGATCTAAATTTTCTTTTTTTTTCACTAATAGTAACAGACATCCACCAAATCTTTCCATTTTTCATGTTTTAATGGATGCGAATCATGGAACCACTCTTAACGTGAGCTGTTGGGTCTGAATCATGATTAACATCATAAAGAAAAGAACACAATCTTGGGATAGATTTAGATTTAGTGGCTGAATAATGAACGTTCTGTAAATTTATCTGTGTTGTGTGTACGGCAATATAAAATAGAAAATTATTATTGTTCATAGAAATGAAAGGATATTATTACAAATTCCTTCTTTTATAATCTTACTTACCAAATGCGACATTGCTATATAGGCTGTGATTTCACTGTTTACGATGTTGAAAGTCTAGCATCCTGCATACTCGGTATAAAAGGTAAATTAACCATAAAAAGCAGGTATTAAAATTTTACAAATTATTTGTACTAAGTTATATTTAAAATGATCTTTTGAAAATATTTGTTTAATTTCCATCATTTTAAAATAATAAATTTGATTTATTAATACTAATATTCCTTTCAATTTAAAAGAAAAAGATTATGGAACCATCTTATAAACCAATTTCCGAGTACCGAAACTAGTCACATGATGATTGGTCGTTATCAATTAAGAAAACAAACCGCTAGAATAGTAATTGTGAAGGGATTTTGAGAAAAATTGGGTTGATATTTATTTTCAAAAAAAAAGTCCAATCCGGTTTAAATGATAAAAGATGAACAAAATTAACAAAAAATTAATGTATAAAATATTATAGGTTTAACTTAACATGATTCTTATTTAATTTTGATCGATATTACTTTAGAGAAACGTTTCTTAACTGCGTAATAACAATGGTATAGATATTATTTATTATTATACTGTATATGTAAAATAATGCAAATTTTTTGTTATGAAATAATACTTTTTTGTATCTAAATAAATTCAAAGAGAAAAGTTAACAATTAATTATTTTTATTAAAAAAATTAATAAGAAAATTTTAAATGGATATAATTTCATTCTTCTTCTTTTTCTCTTGTAATAATCGTTTTGAACGATTTTGCTTAGCGTTATAGTGATCGTTTACTCTTCTTGAATCATCTTGCTTATTATCATGCTAATAGAAACACGTAAATTTTTAATAGAGTATAATTAATTTATTTAAATAAAGGTAAAATAATACACATAAATATAACAAATATTCAGAAAGATATTATAAAAAATCCTAATTTAAAAAAATTATTAGCTACGAAAATTATTAATATAGATAGAGAATTTGTTGAAATTGGTTATCACTAACGATATTGAAGGAACGTAATCTAGTTGAGATTGATTTTGCATATCTAAATTATTTACATTTGCATACGGAGAAGTTGGTTTGATAATAATCTCGAACCCTGGCATTTCAATCCTAAAGGTCTCAGAATGATTTGTTTGAGAAGAGTTATTAATCATGTCAAATAGTGGTGGAAAGATATTTTGATGTTCATAATCGGATACTGCGGCATGTAAAATAAGGATTACGCAGTTCGCGAAAGAGAGTTGCTGGAATAATATTATTGTCCACTGCGGGAAAATAATCATGAAGCATTTACATTATTGATTGAACATTTGTAAAATAAAGGTTGATTCATTTGAAGTGGTTGCAAATTGTTAGTGCTATTATTTTGCAAAGGATTAATATAATACATTGTAATAGTAAATAATGTAAATTTATAAATCGAGAATTTTTCAATCCTTCAGCAGAGGAAAATTTTTCAGGTATTTATAATGAAAATTTTGAGAATTCATTAGCGCTTTTATCTATTTTTTTTATTAATGACAGCATCGTATATACTTTAATTTATCAGAATAAAGATCCTCTTTTCCTCCTTTATTTCTTCATTTTCATGTACGTTTGCTATTAGCCAATAAAAGGTTCGGAATAGTTGACGTCATATTACAGAAACGAAAATTAATAATATTTATTTATACCTAGTTCCTTTTTTCTTTATTAAAAGTTTCTTGTAAAATAATTTATTTAATTACTACATTACCTACATTTACATTTACTTAAATATTACAATCCCAAACAACTGAGGCAAAAATCAATATTATATTATCGTCAATAATTTTATTATTTCCCATTATTTTTATTCTCAGTATCTAACTTTTCTAATTGTTCCAAAAAATCAGCATCAACAACATACTCTTTAAGAAATCTTTCAACAGCATCTAATCTTTCTAAAACTTCATCATAATCATTTACATTTTCATCTATCTCATCATCTTTAATAGTTTTTGATGTATGAACAAATGGTAATCTTGGATAACGACGATTTATATGTTTTCTTACACCTTTTTTAATACCAAAACATTTCATTTTCTGTACGACACCCCAAGATTGAATTGCACTTGGTCCCGCCCCTTTAAAATTGAATAATTTTAAATTATGAGATAATTTTTTCTTTTTTTGGAAAGAAGTAAAGTGATATTAGTTACCGAATAAAAATGCATAGAGGATTGATAAAGTTCCTGCTACGCCAGCAATTTGACCAATTGTATCAAATAACTATAAAAATGAAAAAAAAATATTTTGTTATATTTTCTTTCTCTTTTTTTTCGAATTCCAACGAAAATATAATAATATGAAATTACCGTTTTTGCTCTTAAAAAATAAAAAAAAAAAAAAAAAAAATTTTTTTTTTTTTATTAGAAATATTTTTTTTTTTTTAGAAAAAGAAAAGGTTTCTTTAAAAAAACTTTCGATATTTTACTTTTGTTCTTTTTCAATTGGAACTCTCCATGATCTCATTTCAAGAATCAACTTAGCATAAGAATTTGTTGAAGCATCGAATGAAACAAACGGATGAGTTTCTAATTGAGAATTTAAATAAGTTTCATCCATATAAGAAGGTGGTATTCCTAAAATATTCCACCAAGCTTCTTTTATTACATTTCTTCGAATTCTTGATAATTCTATTATATGATACTTTAAAAAAAAATTAAATAAAAATAAATATTAGTTTTCTTTAGATAATGATTTTAAAATTATTACCTGTTGAGAGGATAAACGATAAAAATTTAAATCTATTAAAGATAAGAGATTATCAATAACATGTGTATTGGTTTCTTTATAATTTTCGATATCTAAAGGATCTTGTACTTCTGGATTATAATAAAAAAATTGGTAGTAATTTTTTCTTTTTTTTTTTATTTTGGAGGATCAGATCAATAATATTATATATTTAATGATACTTACTAGAATCAAAAATTCGTAATCCAATACCTAAATCAGTTATAGGAATTTCACCAGGATTATTTACCGTAAAGGTAAATTCGAGTGTTTCAACATCATTTCTTATAAAATTTAATCCATCCGCTTTAAATATTCCTTCATAAATTCCTTGTGATAATTTTGGTTGTTGTAAACGGGTTAAACAGTCCTCTGATAATGTTTTAGTCACGCCTACATTGAAGTAACAATTAATTAATTGAAAGAATTAGTTTATAAAATCCATGATAAATGCATGAAATTAAAAATACATACGACCATTAATTTCACACGTTATTGTGAATTGATGTTCATACGTAAAATGTAAATCTGGTTTTTTTTTTAAAAAAAAGATATTAAAGGGTGAGACACAGCATAGTACATAAAATAGAAATTATTTAACATACTTGGCATTGGAATCATTTTTTCTTCATCACGACTTTGTATAGTAGAAAATACTGGCGTATCCAATCGAACATCAACTACAGTATATTCAAATATAATGAAAACTTTAATAATCACCAAAATTGCATGACTTTAGATAAAATAAATCATCTTACCAATTTGAACATACATATAACCAATAAGTACAGCAAAGAATAAAATAGTTATAACAGTTCTTACTATAACCAATGATTTTGGTTCAGTTTTTTCTTGAGCTACCGTGAATATTTGTAATACCTGTCTTGGCTTCATAACGATTTTAAATAATTTAACGATAATAATGATTTATTTTATTTTATTTTATTTTACTTTTTTTTTTTTTTTGAAAAAAAAATAAATAGGAAAAAAAAAATGAGGAAACCGAGTACACATCAATATATATGTATGTGTGTGTGTGTATATATACGCTTCCTTCCCGATATCGGTTTATCTCCGCGTTCTTTGTGTTATAAACAATTTTTCGGTTGTAATGTTTACTGTATGTATCCGGACAATATAATTTTTTTTAAATAGTAAATAATGAAATAATTGAGTTTACAGTCGGTACTTACACAGTTACACAAAATGATTTACATTACTTGAACAATCATTGTTGATATCAAGCAGATCAATATAGATTATGCAAAGCAGATTTACACCTGCATGAAAAATAGCACTAAACCATGTTTTTATAATAAAACCTTTAATTTAACTAGCGGCAAAGGATAAACGTTTCGATTTAACCCCCTTGCCGCTTCAGCGATGGTGACACAATAGTGGTACTGGTACTTTATATATTTCGTATTAAATAATGAGAACTTGACGTTGGATAAACGTTAAAAAAATTTTCATAAATGTAATGTGTTACTTTATCGAATGCAGCCAATAAAATCTTTAGTCTGCTCGTAATTTTTATTTAATAACACTGATTATCTGCTATCAAATATAGTATAATATGTATATTGAAGTTGTAAAAAATAAATAAATATGATAAATAAAAATAAGAAATGGGTTTATAAAATTTGATGTTAAGTTTTGATAAGGTTTGAAATCCTAAATATACAATGATTAACAAGAATTAGATTCATTTTTTTGGAGGTATGATACGCAACTATGATTTTGCGTATTATCAACATCTATATTTGAAGAAACATAATCTTGTTGAAATTGATTTTGCATATCTAAATTATTTACATTTGCATGCGAAGAAGTTGGTATGATAATAATTTTGAATCCTGGAATTTCAAATCTAAGGATTTCGGAAGAATTTGTTTGATAAGAATTATTAGCGATCATATTGAGTGATTCAAATGGTGAAGAGGTACTTTGATGTCCATAACCGGTATACTGCGGCATATAGGATGAAAGTTGCGTAGTTGGATTAGCATTATTATTCGCAAAGGAGACCATGGATTGTTGTTCGTAATTGTTAGTTGTATAAGATGCTGGAATAATATTATTGTCAGCTGTGGGAAAATAATCGATGTAGCTGCACGAAGCATTTACATTATTGTATAGAGTGTTTGGTAAAGATTGTTCCGTTTGATGAGGTTGTAAGTTATTAATATAACTGTTATTATTTTGTGAAGGATTATTGTATAAATCCATCATATAGTTTATTTTGAATAACTAAGAAATTTATAATTTTTCAGAGGTTTAAAACGAAAATATTTATATTTTAATTTTATTGAAAAATTACAATTTTTCTCCATTACTTGAAAGCAAAAGTTGACCTTTTTATCTTTATTTTTTTTTTTTGTACAAGATTATAAATATTTGAAATAAGTGTCTACTAGGTCCACTGATCGAGTCATTGTCAAACACATAACAGTTATTTTAAAATTAATGCGAATCCGCTAAACTAAATTTTGAATATAATTCTTTGATTCATGATATGTGTTCATGTACAACAAGTGCAACCGGTTTACCCCGACATTTAAATGCTTTTTTTTCCGGGGAATTTCGGTTCATAAAGAGCCCTCAGCCCTATATCAAATTCTACACTATATTAAGAATTGATCGACTTATAAATTTGATAACAAAATTAATTCAATTCGGATTGGCTGCAATAAATTATTGTCATATGATCTATATATGTACAGTTCAGTACCGATGGGGATTTTTTAATTTATGGAGTTCTGCACAAGGTTCCGATGATCTAAATTTCGACGGCAACAGTATAATGTATAAAACAAACAATCTTAATTGAGTGTTAAATAACAATTCTTTTACAGATCCGCCGCGGCATTATTTAATTACTCTTTTAACATCCTTTCGTAAGTCATAACAGAATATGAAAGCAACATTATATATAGTGACTCTCTTTTAGAAATATAAATTATATTAAATTCCACACGATAATAATAAAATATAAAATTTTAAGTGACAAATTATTTGTACTAAGTTAGATTAAAAAAATATATGTATTTTTAAATGATCTTTGATTATTATCTTTCTTTCTTGTGAAAATTTTTAAACAATTTCCGTTAATAAAATTTTAGGTGTGTAAATTGAAGGATTTTCAAACTTCCGGACAGCACTACAATATGTTCTTTACCATCGATCGATCACATGACGTCGAAACCAATTGTCGTGACGTCACCAATTTCAAAAGATTAAGATTGCATTTTTGCCATCAATTAAATACTGAAATCGGGTTTAAAGGAAAAATTGGGTTGTTGGGATTTTATTTTCAAAATCAAAAGTCAAAACTGGTTTAAATGTAAAAATGACAAAAATTTAATGTATAAAACATTGAAACATGGGTGTAATCTAAGCTACATTTTCCATACGGATATACTGCTTTATATAAAGAATCGACAAAAGTTTTGTAACATCTTAGACTATGAAACTTGCAGTCTCAATAATTTTCAAAATATTATATGAATTTTCATTATAATTACAAGTTCTTAAATCTTTAATTCCCATTTTTATTCTTTAATATTAGCAGATTCTTTATTTCTAAAAAATTTTCGTACACAATCGAAAACTTTGATTTATCGGATCACGGGATAAATTCTTTTTTAGGTACAGTATAAATAAAGAATTGATTTCCCTCTTATTATTATAGATAAAACTGAAAAAATTGTAAAAATTGTTTTAAAAAATTATTTTATACTTTTGGATAAATTGAACTTGTTTTAAAACTGTTTATCATAAAGTTATTCTACAAACAAGTAATAAAATGTTTAGAATTTAAATATTGGTAAAATTATGAAATTACATGCATTTATATAATGCAACTAACTATATATACTCTTTTTAATATAGCCATTTTGAAGACACTTGAAACATTCTGAAAATTAAGTTGTTTAACGGATTATTTGTTAAACTCTTAAAATTATTTGAGTCCATTTTCCTTTTTTTTTATAAAATCATTAAAAATTAAAAGCTTATTAGAATTTTATCTGTGATAGGAATGTTAAAGTTCCAATAATAAGAACTTAGGAATTTAGTTTTAATTTTTTATTTTTATAAATTAACTCATATTCTTATTTATTGATCTTTATTATTTTTAAATTACAAAAAAAAAAAAAAAATTTCAAATAAACGAACTTAAAATACCCAAAATGTGTGTCAGGTTCGTGGCACAGCAATTTTGCAAAAAAATACATAAAAAATTTTTTCTTCGACATAAAGCTTTTAAATTTACATTAAAGATGTATTTTCGGTTGCTTTGCAAGTTTATTATGCTTTAGAAGGAGGTTTAAAATGCTGTTTTTGATTTTACATATAAAACCTTTTTGCGGATTATTTTTAAAAAATGGGTTTGATGAAAATAAAATTTTTGTTAAATAAGTTGATTTTCTGAACTAAGTTTGGAACTTTTGGTTTAAGTTCTTGAATCTAGAACCTTTAGATTCTGGAATTTTGCAAAAAGTTTATAAAAATATTTTATCAAATGCGTTACCGATGTTACACAAGATGAGCAATCATGGGGTCTGTTATTTTAATAAACTTTAAACTTTTTTAATTATCTGCGCGAATAACCATATGTAGACGTTAAAGTTTAGTATAAAAGACAGAGTATCAACCATTTTCATAAACTTTCAAAAAAAAAAAAAAAAAAATTTTAATAAATTCACATTATTGTAATAAATTATATATAATATGATGTATTACAATAATTCTTTCCAAAATAATAACAGTTATCCTAATAATTTACAACCACCCCAAATGGAATAATCTTTATCAAACGCTTTATACAATAACGCAAATATTTCTTGCAGTTATACCGATTATTTTTCCGTAACGGACAATAACATTATTCCAGAATCTTACACAACTTATAATTACGAACAACAACAATCCATGGTCCCTTTTGCGAATAATGAACGTGCTAATCAAACTACGCAACCCTCGTCCTATACGCCGCAGTACACCGGTGACCAGCATCAAAGTATCTCTTTACCGGTTGAATCACTCAATATGATTGCTAATAATTCTTATCAAACAAATCCTTTCGAAATCTTTAGATTTGAAATTCCGGGATTCAAAATTATTATTATACCAACTATTTCTTCGTATGTAAATTTAAATAATTTAGATATGCAAAATCAACTTCAACCAGATCATCATCTTACTACAAATATTTTTACTGATAATTCGCAAACTCAATTTCAACACTTTCAACAAAAATTAAATGATTATTTATCAATTTTAATAATTTTCGTGGCTAATACTTTTTTTAAATAAGGGTTTGTTATTATTTACGTCAATGATTTACCTATTACAATTTCATATAGACAACTTTGGGAGTACTAGGACAAAATTTCGAATAGGATATAAAAATAGGGAGAGGCTCCCGGCCTCTTTCCCGATATACGAAATTTATGGAATCTATATTGAGAACCAAATAAGTCGTGAAGACCAGGAACTATATCATGAATCCTATATAGAATTCAAGCTTAAAATCGAGCTGGGTTAAATTCTCTGCTATCAAAAATTTCTGATATTAAAATTGGTTTGGAATTAAGCCTAGGATATCAAGAATAAAACCATTTCATATAGCCTTTCTAGCCGATTTTTTAATCCCATCTAATATAACGAAAAATGTATGTTATGTTGCTTGCCTTAGAAATGAGCAAAGAGCACCGAGGACCAAAGTGTCCGAGTGTGCTCTTTGCGAGTCTTTGCAAGCTTAAAATGCATACCAATATTTTATGTTATCCTAGAATTAATTTTAGAGGTGATTCATAGACGCTAGCAAAATCAAAATTTTGGTACCCACCCGCAAGGTGGGTACCAAAATTTTGTATGTTAACAATAAAGTTTAATAACTATAGCTCATGTTCTAGTATAACGTAATTTTTTGCTATACAAGAAACCATTCTAGAGCATAATCATTTACATAAACATAATGTTACTAAGTCTAGCCTCCAAAGGGTAAAGGTACCAAAATTTCGAATAGGGTACCAAAATTTTATAAATAAATTTCTAAATCTAAAAGCTCTAAACAGTGTTCAGCATACTAGTAATATCACAATATACAGGAAGTCATTCTAGACTCGTTTTATTTACATGAAGTTAGGACAAAAAAATAGGTACTATGGTACCAAAAATTTTCGAATATATAGGGGTAATAGGTACCAAAATTCTGCCAAAATTTTGATAGGCTATTTCTCATTTATTAGTGCCCTAGAACGCAACCTGTGATAGTACTGGGAGACGTAAAACCCTTTTATAAACTGATCTTGTAAGCTTTCCACATTCACTACATGGTTTATGATGCTTATCAGCTAATTTTCGAACATATTTCCAATGAATAGAACACCCCTCTTCATGCATACACAAATCTCACCAGAGTAACGGGTCCAACTAAAGGTTACACAGGCTGATCAGAACTGAAGTTATATATAGACTACTATTTTAAAATTATTATAAGATATCCATATAAGTGCAAATTCTCGATGATATGACTATCGGTCATAAGTACATATGACCATGGTTATTTAAAATTTCTATATGACCTGGTCATTGTCCATCACTGTTATTTTGCATTTGGAAATTTTTCTGTAGTTCATTTATCTAATTTTGTTTTATTCATAGGCTAATAAACTAATAAGAAAATTTTTCCATTTAATTTTATTAGCATAGGTTTTTCGACTTACCAAATTCATGAATTACAATTAACACTATAGATTTTTTTGTCGTTGTATTTGGAAAATTTCCTGTAGATCATTTAGCCAATTAAATTTAAATGATCAACAAGTCATTTACGTTAAAATGCCACGAGCGATGATCTTCACTGATTATCGTTAACTACTTTCGTTTCTTTGATATTAAGAAGATAAAGATTTAATAATGATAATTCATTCATTCATCATAATTTACAAATTATGTGAAAATTGGCTAAATAAGGAATAATTGTACAGCATTTTTACACATGTCATTCTTTCAGTCATCGGTTTTAAAGTAATAAATGAACACTGGCCACCTGATCTTGTTTAAAAAAGGTCCTATTCAATCCGTGCACAAAAACGCACAAAAAAAAATATCTTTGTTTTAATTACAATCGTTTTAAATTAAGAACCGCTTAACCTTTCTCTCTCTCTCTTTTTTGATATCTCATGTGAATCATTCCATTTTATATAACGGAAATATATTCATACAACGATATTTTTTTTCATAAAAAATTTTTTGTGTGTATCGTTGTAAAAAAAGGAGAATGAAATCATGACATTATTTTAAATATTTCCTTCCTATTGAATACCAAAAGGAGACCTAATTAGAATCACGATATTTGGTTGTTGCGTAAGCGCATCACAAATTTCCCTTCATTATATATAGAGGCAGAGAACAGGATTTAATTTAAAAATATTCAAATATCAAATATCTCAAATATTTCCAAATAACAAATATCTCAAATATTTCTAAATAACATTACACCAATAACAATATTTTACAATGAAATCATCTTTCTGGCTTATCGTTCTTATTTGTATTATCAGCAGTAGCCTGGCAGTTCATGCATCGCCCGTGAAGCGCTGTACTCCTGGTAGCCCATTTGGGGATTGTCCTGTCGTCGAGAAGAAACGCTGTACTCCTGGTAGCCCATTTGGGGATTGTCCTGTTGTCGTCGAGAAGAAACGCTGTACTCCTGGTAGCCCATTTGGGGATTGTCCTTAAGAACCCATCAATGTTCCTCCCCGATGTCAGTCTTTTTTTCATGAGATTTATATCCCTTTTTTCGCATTGCCAGTCTTTGAATTTCTTAAAACTTATGAAAATAATCTATTTCATTAGCAGTTTAATTTATTAGTAGTTTAATTTATTAATTTATCAATTGTAATTCATAATTACAGTACTAGTTGCATTCATTTTATCAAACCAACTCCAAATATATCATATTTTCACTTTTGTTTAAAAAAGTATTTCACTTTTCTTTTTACCTTAATTTGTTTATCCATAATGGATGAATAATTATTTTTTATTCATGTAACATGATATATTCATAATTTTTCATGTATTAGTAGTTGCTAATTCTGACAGTGAATTGTTTCGTTAAATAAAGTATTGATATATTATGATATAATAATTTTGCCATATCTCAACGTCTGCTATCATTTTTCCTGCCAGATAAAAATCACATGATTCGGGTCGTGTTTCGCATTATTCATATTACAATAATATGTAATGGAAGCCTACATAAGTACTTACGATACTATAATTAAAGAAAGAAATTTTATAAGCATTATATAGCAAGTGTGATACTACAATGGTTAATTATAGTTGTGATAGTTGTGGTAAAAACTTTCCCAAATTATGGAAACTTAGATGTCATCGAGAAAGAAAATATCAATGCCGTCAAAATAATTTACCCATTCCTATTCAAACACTGGGGACCTTTCCTATATCGGGGAGAAAATGCTAAATGCTACACAAGAATTCGTCCGAAGAATCGATCAGGAGTTGGTCAAAATCAATGAGGTTTTAGCTATTAAGGCTGATCGAATTGAGACTGAAGAGGATAAGAAAAAATTTGCCGAAGCAGATACCTGTTGGATATGTAGTAAATAGTCCTCCGGACAATTAAGCTAATCATATGATTTGTGTTTTATTTGGACTGCCAATCAAATTCGAAATTTCTTTAATAAGTGTTCATCATATGAGCCAGTAATCATTGCTATTTAAACTTACGCAGTTAAGAAATCATATCCGATTAAGAACCATTTTCAAGTTAAACCTATATTAAAAATATTTTACTGACTAATTTGTTTAAAAAGAAATTTTGTACGACATTCTGATTAGACTACGTCACCACTTACTAATTTTCAAAAATCTGCTACACGGAATTTAATAATTACTGTACCTATTAAATTACTTATAAATCGGCAAATGGCGCAGCTTCTGCATACACAGGAGAAGTTTAAGTGGTACAATAAAATTACAAACACAACTAAAGCAGAAATGACCCCCCTTTTTTTACAGAAATTGTTCGTTTTTAGCCGTGTTATTAATTGTCCAGTTTGAGGACAAACCATCGACCTGTCCTTTTAACTCCCTAGAATCCACCAACTTCAAGTCAAACCGAACCGCTCGGTTTAACAATTTTAAACCTTTCATTTAAACAGTCTAACCAAACTTTCAAAAATAGAATAATTCTTTATAATTCCCTTTATAATTTCAAAATAATTTTAAATTCACCGAAGCAAGCTTATAAATTCAAGCAAATGATTTATAATGTATGTTAATATAATTTTTAATATATTTTAATATTGTTTACTACTCAGATATAAAGCAAAAAATAGACTACACATTTATTTTACATTTTCAATAACCTTTGTTTTATTGTAAAAGTAATATCGGCTTAACTGCGGTTAGTTCAATAACATGTCATCCCATAATTTCAAAATTTTCAGATTTCGATATAAATAGGACGCTTTTTGCAGGAATCAACTGTATTCCTTTTTCCTTTTTCAAAATGTAACTTTGTTAAATTAAAAAAAAAACGGTTATTTTTAATAATCAGTTTTTCTACCCAACTGGGAGGGGAGTTCACACAAGTGGCTCCTCTTCCGACCGGGAGAGTTTTTTTAATTTTTAGCGGGTTTGGGTGTGAAAGTGGGTAAAAAAAAAAAAAAAAAGGAGATTTAAACCAATGTTAATTTAAAAAGTGCTTAAAGAAATCATATCGATTAGGATTTATAATACGTGTCACAAATAAAATTGGTGTAATAAAAATTTTCAGCCCTATATGCTATTGTTGTTATTGTTTCCCAATTAAGAAACACTACGATCTGCTTCATGTTTTAATAGTTTTTTTTACAATTAGAACCGTGATTATTATTTCTTCAATGAAAGAGTCAAACCAAAATTGATTGAATTATACAAAAATTTTGACAAGTTTAGGTGAAGGCGAAATTTTTTTTCGAAACGTTCTTATCACGTGCGCATCGGTTCTTATTATAAAAAAAATATTATCGTTATAAAAATTAATGTTTGGAAAATTATTAACAATAAATAAATTCATATTCAGAATTAACTCGACGCATTTTATTATTTCACAATTCACAATAATATTTCATTCAAGAGACGGTTCTCGTCATAAAGTTTGTCCATTTTATAAGATATATATTATTACCCATGGATAATTTGCATCTTTAGAGATGATTATTAATTTTTAGTGGGTTGGTGTAAAAGGGAGCAATATAAAGGAGGTTTAGATTCAAAGTATTAGACAGAATATAATTAGAAATTCAGCCTACCATTCAAAAAAAATTTTGTTATTTTTTTTTATCTTTTTCTTTATTAAATTGCTTATATAACTTTGTTTCTAAACTTGCAAGTAAAATAAACATTTCTTGCCCTTAAAAATAAGCTTTTGATATGAAATCCAATAAATTAAATAAATATCTTGCCCGTTTTAATTAAATATATCATTCATTTCAAAAAAAAACATAATTTAATTAAATAGTTCGGCATAGAATTATTATCCAATTTGAATAATAATATTGTTCTTGTAGCTTTAAATAAATATAAAGTTTCCAAATTTAAATAAATTATAACTTATAATTATGTTTTAGTTAGACTTTTAATTTAAATTGATTCGTATTACCGAAATTTATTACAAATATATATTCTTTTATATTTCAAATAATAAAGTTTATTTAACGAGTAACATTGGCTAAGCTGCGGTTAGTCAATAATATGACATCCCATAATTTCAAAATTTTCAGATTTCGATATAAATAGGACCCTTTTTGCAAGAACTGGCTAAGCAAATCAAAATGTAATCAAATTTTAAATTAAAAAAAAACGGTTATTGGTTGAACTAATAATCAGTTTTTCTACCCAACTGGGAGGTACCACTTTTTGCTTACCCCTTCCGACCGGGAGAGTTTTTTTAATTTTTAGCGGGTTGGTGTGAAAGTGGGTAAATAAAAAAGGAGGTTTAAAACAATGTTAATTTAGAAAAGTGCTTAAAGAAATCATATCGATTAGGATTATAATGTGTCACAAATAAAATTGGTGTAATAAAAATTTTCAGCCCTATATGCTATTGTTGTTATTGTTTCCCAGTTGAGAAATACTTACATAAAAAAAAAATACTTGTTTAATCTAATACATAAAAAAAATTAAAATTGTACTTATAACAATTGATATTCGGAAATTAAAAGATAATTCTGCGTTCGTCAAAAATTGTCGCTTTATAAGAAACAGGATATATATATTACTTATAAGTCAACCGCTGCAACCGTTTATACAGTATACTGTATGTTTTACTTAGTATGCAACCGTAACCAATCGCACTCATATGCCCGAATGAATAATCTGTACCTTTACTATTAAAGAGTTTTTAATTTTTAGCGGGTTGGTGTAAAAGTGGGCAATATAAAGGAGATATAGGTTTCAAGTGCTTCGAATTTCGAAAAAATATGTAATTAGAAATTCAGCCTACCATTCAAAAAAAAAAAAGAATTTGTTCTGATATGTCTAAATCTGTCAAGTAAAATAAAATGCCTGGCGACCAGTTCATATAAAACCATTTTTGACATGAAAAATAACAAATTAAATATTATGTCCGTCTTATTAAAATATTCATTCATTAAAAAAAAAAAAAAAATGAAACAACTACAAAAATTTACTAAATCCATTATTTCAAAAAACAAATTAATTATATAAATAATAATGTTTATCCTTGAAGCTTTTAAATAAATGTATTTTAATAACGACTTTTAACTAATGTTAATTCGCAAATAAACAAAAAAAATATATATATTTTTTTAATTTCGAATAATTTATTTGACGTAAAAAAAGTAATATTGAAGCTGCGGTTAGTCAATCCATAATTTCAAAAGTTTCTAAATAGGACCCTTTTTGCAAGAACTGGCTTAGAAAATCAAAATGTAATCAAATTTTTTTTTTAAAAAAAAACGGTTATTGGTTGAACTAATAATCAGTTTTTCTTCCCAACTGGGAGAGAAGTTCGGATAAGTGACTCCTCTTCCGACCGGGAGAGTTTTTTTAATTTTTAGCGGGTTGGGTGTGAAAGTGAGTAAAAAAAAAGTGGGTTTAGGTTTCAAAGTGTTTTTTCGTAAATAACCAGAATAACAAATATAATAGAAATTTAGCCTATATCAGATATGGTTATTGTTTCCCAATTAAGAAATACAGTAATCTGTATATTCTTTACAATATGTTTTCAAAAAGAAGAGGTTGTTTCTTACCTTTTAGTTTCAAACCATGTAAAAATTTTGACCGAATTTCATCCTTTTTTTTTGGTAAATAAACCTGGAAGTAAAATAATACCTTTCCCTTAAAAATAAAAACCCGGCGGCCAAGTCAAATGAAAATCATTTTTTGGAATAAGTGTCATTCATTTTTTTTAAAAAAAAAATAATAAAATTTCAAAAATGACTTTATTTTAAAATGATAAATCCAATAATATTATCCTTGAAGCTTTAAATAAATATAAAAAGTAACAATTGGCTAAGCTGCGGTTAGTTCAATAACATGACATCCCATAATTTAAAAATTTTCAGATTTCGATATAAATAGGACGCTTTCTGCAGGAATCAGCTGTATTCTTTCAAAATGTAACTTTATAAATAAAAAAAAAAAAACGGTTATTTTTAATAATCAGTTTTTCTACCCAACTGGGAGGGGAGTTCACAAAAAGTGACTCCTCTTCCGACAGGGAGAGTTTTTTTAATTTTTAGCGGGTTGGTTGTGAAAGTGGTATATAAAAAGGAGATTTAAACCAATGTTAATTTAAAAAGTGCTTAAAGAAATCATATCGATTAGGATTTATAATACGTATCACAAATTAATTAGTGTAATAAAAATTTTCAGCCCTATATGCTATTGTTGTTATTGTTTCCCAATTAAGAAATACTGCGATCTGCTTCATGTTTTAATATAGTTTTTTTTACAATTAGAACCGTGATTATTTCTTCAATTAAAAAAATTAGAGCCAAAATAAAATTGATTAAATTTTTGACGAGTGGAGGCTATTACATGTAGCATCTCAAGAAAAATTTCCACTTTTACCACGTGACTGTGCATCATACCCAGTATCAGTGTATCACCAACAAAATTTCACTCTCACGTGACTTTTGGCTGGCATTAAGTGTGTGACAAATAATGCGTGACAAATATGATTTTACCTACCAAAAAATTTCTGTCAATGAAAAGTGAAGGGCGTGACACGGGTTGACAAATATTTTTACCATGATCATGATACTGGCGAATACAAAAAAAAAATCAAAATTGATATTTGGAAAAATTACTATAGGCTATGATAGCACGCTGCATAAATAAAAATAAAAATATTTGGAAAATTCGATTATTTCACAATAATATTGCATTTATACAAGGGTTTTGACTTATGATTGTTTGCTATGAAAGCGAAATTATTCATTACGAATTTTTATATGTAGGAACGCAATTATTGGCTAGTATTTTTTTAATAAAGTCAAGACCTTTACCAGATAGAACACATGGAGTCATGGACGCCTTCGTGTTGTTGATAATGATGATTTCATCTAATACACAAGAACTAAGAGTAAGACTCGAGTTGTAAGTTGCGTGATTTTCTAATTGTGCACTTATGGAAGTTTGCATAACTCATCCCATTTTTCATTTCCGCCAATCCATATAATTATAGTGAAATTACTAATGCGAGAAGGGCAAAATTGTAATAGATATATATTAATGAAGTTTCACGACCATTATTTTTTGTAACGTTAATCGAATAAAATATTACATATAAACATTTCATAATCAACACTTTGCCTCATGATTCTAGTGTATACAGTATTTTTCTGTTTTATATAAAAGTTATTTTCAATGTCATCTGATCTTGATTCATTGAAACAAAGATTGCTAAACTTATTGCTAGAATGACAAGAAACCAAACTTATGGCTAGAATTGCAGAGAATGATCTGTTAAAAACAACGGATAGAGATCGGTATAATCTAAGATTTTTTATTTTTCTGATGCACACATCCCACACCACATACTGTACGCTAAAAAATTATTGATAAACGGATTAATATGTAAATTTGACATTGTGTCTATTTTATTAATAAAATTCCCAGCTAAAAAACACTAACATATGCTACAAAAATAACCAACTAATTTTCTTCGATCCTTTATTGCTTCTTATAGTTCCATAAGAATTAACTCTTATTTGCTCTGTCTACTACTTCAGTTGTCAGTTTCTACGACTTCGCCAGTTACTTCATCACTGTTAATCATGAATTTTGACTAATGATGTAAATTACTCTACTGCAGCTAGCGATTTCATAATAATATTCCCGATTTCTTCTTCTTTGAATTGAAAAATGAATCCCTCTTTTTTCTCAGCTGATCTGCAAGATCTATATAGATATAGCGCAAAGTGCAAGATCCAACATTTTTCAGGTGTTTATCCTGTTAAAGAAAATCATTTGAATAAATAATATGAGCTCTGACAAACAATTAAAATCATACAAACTCCAAGATATTCATCATCTACAAATTCAGGTTCTGCAAATATGATAACCTCATCTTCAATGTATATGTTACATGTCTGGGTTCGAATTGAAGTTTAAACTTTAGGAAAACCATTGGAGTACATCAAAAACAAATGACTCGTAAAGATACTCACTTAAATTTGAAGCCCAACCCAACGACGTGAACTAGCAGATGGATCACCAATGTGTCAGTGTATGTTTCGCTAGTTTTTATGCTAACATTCCATTCTGCACGGTTTGCAATTTATCAACGGTTGGAACTTCTATCCGTAATATTTTTAAAGTTTCTCATATTGAAGTTACGATAGAGTTTGGAAGAAAGTAGTTAGTTTGTTGGAAATTCGCCCAAGTTTTCCACAGAATTCTCAGAGCTAGGAATGACAATGTCAGCTCCCACTCCTAGTGCCTCTTTCTCTAAGTGCACGCTCTATAAGTGCGCACATTCTGGTTCAGTCCCCAAGCTTACATTATTTTAATACTAAGTAATTTACTTTCTATAAAATATAAATGCACACCCCCTCTAAATGCATGAAAGTCAATGATCCCAAGGGGCGATCTTTGTTTTCAGTTAGCGCTTTGCAGATTTCTTGGTAATTCTTCATATATTAAAATATGTTTGAATTTTAATCTTTAGCCGGATACAATAGCGAATATACGACCAAATCTTCTCTAGTTTCGCTAGATTCTTTGTATATAACGAGGAGAGAGTTGACTGTATATCTATTTAGTTGAACAAAATGCTGTCAGTTACTAAAAAGTGATCAAATTAAAATATCTCGGCAACAATTTTTCCGATGAATGCAGATCACGCGACCACACTCACTGTTCCTATTATAGAGGTTTCATCCCGTCTATTTTTGCATAGTACCGAATACTCTTATATACCATTAAATCGCTTCATTTTTTGTAATAATTGACTAGTTTGCTTTTCAATCTTATGAATTTAGTTTTCTTGTAAACTTTTTATTTGTTTAATAGTTTCATAAAAAAGGATGATGAGATCATTTATTCATACTAAGAACATTAATTAATATCACGAATTACATTTAAATATTAAATCAGAATGATTTTGATTCTAGAACTGTTGTACATCATGATTTTAGTGATGATCATGGCGAATATTTAATAGTTGTGTATTTTCCACTTCAAAAGTTTTAGCCCAGTTAGTATCAAAGTCGTGTAATTAATAAAAAAGAGACTTAAAATTGGATTCTTTGAATATTAAAAAAAATTATCTTCGACTCGGTGAGTTTACGATCAATCTCTGGAATAAAAACCATGGCTGGGCGTCTCTATTCCTCCAAAGAACTCCTACCAGCGCTCCGCCTAGTGCACTTAAAACGCTGAAAATACCCCCAATTATTGCCGCTATAACTGTAGAGTTGCATTGGGTATCGTCATTTTGTACATTATTAGAAGAGATATTGTAGAAAAGATTATTTAATCATGACTTTAGCTAATAAATTGTTTGTTATAAAACTCACTTGAGAAGATACACTAGTTGGAGTGAAGTGCACACTGGGACTTGCAGAGATGTTGTCGCAACAGAAACTTTTACCAATAGGTCCGCAACAGCCAAACTCACAAGTCTCTAATTTAATAGCTTTGGTGTACTTGTCGGTACATTTCCAGAGATTGTCCAAACTGCAACCAGAACCTAAAAATAACAAGATATCGAGTTAAACATCACGTGATCATCGCGTAAATTGGTGAGTCAAGATTTAAATTTATTTACCAAGTGTATTACCGCAATATATGCCTTTGTATGTAGTACATTTGCAGGTGGAAACGTCGGAGACGAGAAAGAGGATGATAAAAAGGAGAATAATTATATATTTCATTTTTGCAATTCGATTGCAAAAAGAAAAGTGTAATATATATAATATAATTTTTGTTGCACAGTAAGCAACTCGGTGAAAATCCTGAGTCGTTGGTGCACATACGCACATTGGTCAATTTATCCGATATTTCGGACATAAAATTGGCAAGATCTAATATCACGTGATATAATATTTAATTAAACGGCCTGAAATTTTCACAAAAACAAATCAATACTGTGGCTCCGGTACTTCAAGCACCTCAGATGAACCCCAACTCATAGAATACAGACCAAACAAACACCATACACCTCCCAATTCAATTACGAGAAACAACAAACGACCACACATACTTCCTGACGGTGACCGATGAACCGCTGATCATGTCGGATGATTTTCCGAACTTTCAATTTAATTTTTTTTTTTATATAACCTCTAACGTAGTTAACCTACAAGTTCATTTTACCCTTTCTTATATAGTCATAGAACTCCTTACTTTTCACTTTAAAATCTAAACCAATTAAAATAGGGTGGAACATTCCTCACTTTACAGCGTTTACGTGAGGTGGTTTTTGACGACCAAAAGAACAACACGGATAGTTTTTACTATTGAGATTTTTCTTCTCTGGGTATGGATCGTTTAATTTGAGTGGGTTAATGCTTATCACCAAAAAAATAAGCGGGGCATCCTGGCATTGCACGGAGTTGGGATTAGAAATAGTTGTGGTCTATATAGATAGTGAAACATATTCCTTAATTAACCAAATTTTGCACTCACATTAAATAGAAATAAAAATACAAAATAAAATCATGTATTTTATGACCGCTGTTACACGGAATTTGTTAATATTACCTATCATGTTCCAAAAAAAACGCGAAAGAAAATTAATAATTACAAGAACTAATTTAAGATAGTTTTTCATTTTTGCCGCAGCACTTCAAATCATATGATCAAGAAACTTTCGTAGTTTAAAAGTTTATGAACGAATTTGTTCCTTACACGTCGTTTATAAGTATTTTCAAGATCATTAATACGATCATTATTTTCTAATTGTATTCCGGGAGCAAGAAAACGATTTATGTTTGTAACCATAAAAATGTGTTATGCATCTACGTTTAATATTTATGATCATAATGAATCACCCTTCACCAGTGGGCAGTAACACCGAAAAAATTACACGCAAGAGATGAATGAATGTGTGACAAATATGATTTCATGTACCTAAAAAAAAAAATCAAACCCAGTATGTGAATAAAAAATAAGTTCACGTGATCGTGTAATTTTTATTTAAGACAAGGACGCAGCTTAAAATAGCTACATTGTATTACAAGATTATTCAAAATTTTTTCGATACCGTAGCAATTTTTTGCTTAGTAATACAGTTGGTACAATTGCTTAGTAATGCTNATCAATGAAAATNATTTATAATGATTCNAATCGAAAATNGTAAACTANATCTTTCCTCTCCTTATGTATTTATCCGCACACCAAGCAACTAAGAAACTTGGTATCTCATCAGATACCTTGCGTCGTTGGTTAAAGCAAGGAAAGATTACTGCTAAAACGTCTCCTTCTGGTACTCGTCTTTACAACATATCTTCTATTTTTTTTAGAGTCGACTTCACAAAATGTTGAGACCACCACCACCGCCACCACCACCACCAAAAAAGGGTTCCTCTACGCACGGGTCTTTAGTGTCAAACAAAAAGAGGATCTTGAACGGCAGAAACAACTCCTCAGCTCCCGATACCCAACCTACGGACTCATCAGCGATATCGAATCAGGGGTCAACTTCAAACGACCGGGACTTAAGACCTTATTGGAACGGACAAGTCACGGAATGGTCTCGGAAATTGTGGTTACCCATCGTGACCGACTCTGCCGCTTTGCCTTCGACCTCATCCAGTATATACTCTCCCTCCATACTACAAAACTCGTGGTTCTCTTCAACGATACGACATCCGATGAGCACGAACTTTCCCAAGATATCCTTGCAATCAACACCGTCTTCATCTGTCAAATGCAAGGAAGAAGAGCAGCTATGCACCGATGAGAACGGAAAGCGAAAGATAACAAAAACAATAAACACACGGAGCAAAAAAAAAAGGAAACCCGAAACAACAGTGAAT